>BGPR01007186.1:0-55636 GCA_013235015.1 Araneus ventricosus | reverse complement strand
CTATCCTAATACAAATGTCATTCTTTTTTCTTTTTATTTATTTTTTCAATCTGGAAAGGATCAGTTCATTCGCTGGCCACGACCCAATCGTTCCATTCGCGATGTTCGTATTCGTTCGATATGGAATGGAAGCGTAATGTTCGCTTGGCACGGAACGCTATGGAAAACAAGGAACCTGGGAAGCACTGCATGCTTTTATGCAAAACCATCGAACTCTTTGGGATGCGTGTAAATAGGTTCCGGGCAAGAGATTCGCTTGTTCTCGGTGGGAAAAAAAATGCGCATTCAATATGGGCAGAGAATAAATAAATGAAAAAAAGCAAGCAAAAAAGTGCCGTGATTGCGGATGAAATACGAGAAGTGCGTGCGAGCATCCGGAAGGCAGGAAAAAAAGAGCGTTCACACTTCAAAAAACATTCGGTGAAACTCCCACTACCCGCCGCGGCGATTCCCAGAAATTGGAAGCGTTCGGTTATTTTGGGTGCGACTTCAACGCACACAGGCTTGGGAATGAGTTAATTTTATGTCATTCCCCAAAGAGATCTGGTCCCTTTCAATGAAAGGTTCCCAATGCACAGGTACGACTTGCGAAGGAATGAACTGCTGAGAATACAACTAATAAACGTGAAAACAAAACGTCCATGTTTTACCAAATGTAACACAAAAAGCATATCTGTGGAAAATCGACCTACAGCTTAATTTTAGTCAAAGCATTGTCATAAAAAGTTCTCAATAATACAGATGAGATCTCCTAAGTTTGTATAAAGATTTATTGTTAAGGATAAAACGAAAAAAGGTGAAAAATGTATTTATATATTATCAATGATAGACATGTGTATATGGGAAAATAACCATGAAGAATAATTTTAATCAAAGGTATGTCATAAAAAGTTACAATATAAAGTTAAGATCAACGAATTTTGTGCAGAGATGCAATGCTATGTATACAACTAATAATTGTTAAAAATATCTATAATCATATTTTGGTAATGTTAAAATATATATGAAAAAAATCATCATGCAGCATAGTTTTAATCGCAGCAACGTCATGAAAAATTCCAAAATACGCTAAAAAGACATTTTTAAAAAGTAGCAGAACTCAAACAAGTTCTGTTTTATATCCATTTAAAATATGTATAAAATATCCAAATATAAATTGTCTGAATAACGTGTAAGATAATATTCGTGTAATTTCTAAAATTTACAGTTACAAAATTCTCAAAATTAATATTCAAAGAATATTCAAAGAAAATTCTTGATATCCACCCAAGCGAAACAAGCTGCAAGAATTAATTGGGGAAATATTACTTTTTTTCTGAAATAATTTCATTAAAAAAAATCATTGCTGTTTTTATTACGACTATAAAAAGTTTTATGTGTCATTTGATATTTGTGTACAATTTAGAAATAGTTCAAACAAATTTCGTTCTTAATTGAATTTTTAAGAGAAATTCTTAATGTTTTTATTAAAATATATATATTTATAAATTTAATTTAAATATTCTTTCAATTATTATGGTTTATACATTTATAAAACTTGTCTTTGAACAGAGTAAATGATTGCGAATTTTCAATAGAAAAATTCTTTTAAAAACTAGAGTATTTTATTCGTCATAATTTTATATGCATATTAAATTTTCATCATAAGATATTAAATTTTTACTATTTAATTATATCATTGCTTTTATGATTTATTTTATTCTAGTGACACGCGTTGTTAAAATTGAACGGAAAATTTGCAACAAAAAATGCGTTTTTTTATGTTAAATTTATATTATGAGTATTAATCCATGTAGATTTATTTTGCTTCACAGAGCAAGATGAGAAAAAGTCTGTAAATATGTTTTTCATTTATTTCGGAAACTAACAAATTTCGATTCCAACATTTTATTTTAAAATATCAATCATATATAATTAAGGTTTAAAAAATTTTGAGTGACGTTTCCTTAATATAAAACGCCATTCAAAAAGTAACTTTATCTTATTTGTAAATTAAGAATGTGTTCGTAATTTTCAAATGGAAAATAAACTGAAAATCGGTATTCCATAAGATATTTCTCTAAACTTTAGAAATGAGTATGTCGTACAGTTCAATATATGCAATATTTTTAAGATATTAGGTGTAAAAATTGATGATGTTTATAAATTTTTGGTAATGTATATATAATTTTCATGATATTTAGTGTAAAAATTCATTCCTTTCATGTATCTGAGTATTGAACCACGTAATCAATTATTATTTATTTTCCTATGTTTTAAAATATACAGTAAGTCTCTTAATAAAGAGGCTATAGAAAGTACGAAAATAAATCACTTCATGTCATAAAATAAAATAATGAATTCAGTTATTTCATCGACAGAAATAATATTATAATCATTAAAAAAACAGAGTTTATACGATTAAAAAAACACAGAAAAGGGGGATTTTATTTTATTATCGCAGGTTTCTTCAAATATATAAAAAAACTTTCATTTTTTTTTAGCTTTGCACCTAAAACCAACAATTCATTTTGCCAACAGTTATAGAACACCTGCAGTTATTAAAATAGAAGCAATTGAACTTTTATTCAAATTCAAGTCTCTTTCGTTTCGTGTATTTCTTCCAGATAACAGATATTTGAAATCACTGAAGAAAACCAGATGAAAAGATGATATGATGATATTAGATAAAATGCAAAAAATAATAAATACCAAAAATTATATTGCATTGTACAAAATTATGTGAAAAAATAACGATTAAAAATTTCTTTGAATTTCCTTAAAGAATAGAGAAAAGCAACTTTCCCTTTAAAATCTTTGAAACCCGAACAAACATTCATGCATTTTCATGTCGAAATGCTGAATCTGCAACAGCGTTGATATTTTTGTGTGTGCTTTACAATGTATAATCCAAAAGTTCTTCTTGTAAAAGCATTAATTTTGTGGCATTTCCTTTGCAGTACATTAATGGGAATAAATTTATAATTGATATTATTCATGTCTCAAAGTGTATTGGCTTTCAATTTCTTCATATAAAAAACTTTTAATTAAATGCTTTCTTTTGAAAAGATTAAAGATATGAAAATCGTAAATGTAGGATAATTCGAATTGGAGAAATATATATAATGCTGTAGCTCTCTGTAACTCGTAAATGTAGGTTATCTTAATTAGAACATAAGTATTGAGATTTCAAAAATATCTTACGCTGATAAATATGCTTATAATTTTTAATTATGATTGTGTAAAGTATAACAAAAATATTCAGCTCAACTATGAAGATCTAGGTTTGGAGTACACCCGCTAAGTTTCAGAGAGTGAAGTTTGGAAATCATATTTGGTTTCCCTTAACTATCTTTTATAAGGAAATCGAGAGAAACAAAACAGTGTGCATTTTGTCTTGAAGAAAATAGAGTCTTTTAGAAAGTGATAAATAAAACATAACCTACTATGAGTCATTTTATACAAAACACAGTTCTTTTGGCCCTACATTTGAAAATACTTTGTATTAACAGTTTCAAACTATTGTACTGAAACTGAATACCTACAATTTTCTTGCAGCAAAAAAATGCCTGCATATATTTGTTGAGGAAGAGAAATTAAGAATTTATAGAAGTCAGAAGTATGCTGTTAACTAAATTTACTTAAAAGTTTGTATTTTATATTACTTCATTTCACTTGATACATAGTTCATTGTTGACAAAATGCTAAAAATTATTAAAAATATAGATGCAAAATGTATGTAAATTAACATTTACAGAAAATTCTATGAATAGCTTCTACATCTCCAAATCTTATTCTGAAAAATAGTTTTAAAGAATTAAGATGTTTCAGGATTAATTTAACATCTTATTGAAGATATACGAGAGGTAAGTAGGTGCAGACTTCGTAATTTTAAGTATGTATGATGAAGGAGGTCAAATGATCTAGCACTCCCCTCTCCAAACTGCCACACCAGCGGGAAAATGTTAAATTCTGAAGGATTTTTGTGCACTAAGGACTCCATACATGGCAAATTTTTGGTGGAATCGCATCTCGAACACGCGATCTTTCAGTCCTGATGCCGATGTTTGCAACCACGGCTAGTATGTTTATAAATTATTTAGAGAGGGTTGTTATAATAATAGTTCTCCTATTCCGAAGGCTCTAGGTTTTATGGCTTCAAACGGAAGACAATTTTACTAGAATTTAGTACAACTGATGCCGAGTATGAAAACATAACATAACACCACAGTATACCCCCGAATTCGGCGCCTAAACGGCACCCTGTCGGTTGGATGAGTATGTGTGAAACTTTATTGACCAGTATGAAAACAAGAAAAATAGTGCCAGATGGTGCACTGTCTTGCATAAAAATTGTATTTTGAACGGAAAAAGACTACGTTCAGAACTTGCTTTAAACAGAGTTTATAGTTAAACTACAAAAAAATAAAAACCGTCAAATGAATAATACAATTTTGCTTCAGTAATGAAAGAAAATCTGCAAAAATCACCTCAGATATTTGCGCAAGACCACCTATTGGCTAAAATTTTCTCTTTTCTTCGGTTTTCACAGAACGCATCACTTGTACTACATATAAGTGTAATTTTGCTTCGTTTGAAGATTCAGAATCGACCATAGGGTCTTTCCAGGGCTGTTTTATCCAATAGGCTAATTGGGCTATAACCCAGGGGTGCCACACCTTTTTACCCTAAAAACTTACAATACCGATTTTATATTAATTTTGAACCAGGAAATTTTAATTACAGTTAATATATGTTAGATTAGAGCTTGTAATTAGACAACCATTTAAATACTAAGTATATTATATTTTTGAATTTAATAAATCTATTGAAGAGAATTGAAAAAATGTTTTTCATGTAATGTAACCGTTAAAACTAATAGTGCACGGGACCAGAGATGAAGGAAACTGTCTCGCAAAATCCTATTTTAAAAATGTGCCGCTTTGCAATATGGTCAGGCGTTAATCACAGGACAGGAGACTTTTTGAATCAATTATATTGTTAGGTAAATATTTTCATTGGGTAACTCCTAATTAAGGTTCTGGTGGGGTGCCAAATTATTCTCCCTCAGGGCGCTAAAATTTGTTAAGGCCATGGGGCCTTCTCAACAGCCGAACTATAATTAGAACAACCCTGTGTATTGTGATTATTTACGACATATTTTATTTTATGAGAATAAATATTTTTATGAGAATAAACTAACGTGGAATACTTTTTATCTGTGTGATAGAGATTCTGGGTTTCTAAAATACTTTCGAGTCTTCTCCATTAATTCTTTTGCACTTCATAGCCGTATCATGCTGCATTGAATTATTAATGTAGAACAAAGTGTCTATATTTTATTTGTGTGTTTGCATCACGCTATGCACTCTTGCATCGCAGTTTTTCCACTCGATCACTTTTCATTGTTACAAATCGTGGATTAAACAAGACGAATAGCTTCGAACGCAGTAAATAACGCATGTGTTCTGTCTTCAGCAAAATAAATAGAGATTCGAAATGATCTGATCGCAATGTTTATCCAAAAAAAGCAAAAAAAAAAAAAGCTTTCCAACTCTGCGAGCAAATGATGTGTGTTACGGCGTATACGTGATACAGAGAGAAGTCCAAACATGATTCATATCACATTAAAGTGGATATTTATTGCTTTACATAATACCGAATGAGTTTTTATTAATGCCATAAAAGTATGTATTCTTTACGATTTCAAGTGCTATCACAGAGCTAAAAGCAAACAAGTGGAACTTCAATTATGCAGGTGATGCAAGATCTCGGAAAATGATGGAAAAAGCGAACTTTCTTGTCTTTATCTCGAAGAAAACCCTTTCTTGATTTTTTTTTGTCTGATCGCGATACAGCATTTGCATCTTTGTCTTAAAAAAGACGGTTCTCATCTCTTATTCAAATTTCACGGACTTTTAGAGAATGCTTCTTTATATCTTTTATGACTGACAGATGTAAAGAAATTTCACCCACTAATACGAATGTCAATGATCAGAAAATTTGGAAATGGAATTCGGAAATAATGTAGAAGAAATAATGTATAATGTTCGGGAATAATGTATAATGAATATGCAGGTATTTGAAGATTCAGATTCATTAGAATTTCATGAATATTCAAAATCTCGGAGAATGATGGAAAAGGTGAAGTTTCTTGCCTTTATCTTCATGAAAATCCTTTCTTTATTTCTTTTTTGTCTGATTGCGATGCGATATTTGCATCTTTGTCTTAGAAAAGATGTTTCTCATTACTTGTTTTTTAGAGCATGCTTCTTTAGGTTTTGCAGATGTAAAGAAACAACACCCACTAATACGAATGTCAATGATCAAAAAATTTGTAAATGGAATTCGGAAATAGTGTAAAATTATAATGAATATGCAGGAATTCGAAGATTCGGATTCATTAGAAATTCATGAATATGCAAGATATCGGAGAACGATGGAAAAAGCGAACTTTCTTGCCTTTAACTCGAAGAAAATCTTTTCTTTATTGCTTTTTTGTCTGATTGTAATGCGACATTTGCATCTTCGTCTTAGAAAAGACGGTTCTCATCTCTTATTAAAATTTCATGGGAATGTTTATTTATGTTTTTTATGACAGGCAAATGTAATAAAATGACACTCACTAATACAAATGTCATTATCGGAAAATTTGAAATGGAATCCCGAAATAGTGTAGAAATATGACTGGTAATAATGATTAAATTTAAGAATTTCATTAATAAATCACTACCTAAATATCGGTATGTATTTTTTTCCCTCTCGATTTCGAAGATCAAATTTAGATGGAATTTTGTATAAATATACGTAATGTTCCTTACAACATTATACTGTTTGTTCATGTGTGAAAAATATACTAATTCGAAAGAGAAGAAACTGGACGTTTTTGCTATCATATGCCAAAATTATTCTGTTTGGGGGTAGATGGTCGAGGGAAATGCCTGGGCAGTAACTTTAGCCCGTCCAAACCAAAGGAAGAGCTGAATGCCTGCCAAATGGACACTGGATACCTCCTTTTATTTATTATTAAGTTACATCGTCATTTTAACACGTTGTCTACCATGTGAGGTTTATTTTATTAAAGTGGCCAAATTTTCTAAACTTTGATCAGGGACGTTCTAAATCCTGGGTGTGCAATCCGGGACGAAGTCTTGTGGGAAATGTCGGGGTATTGGGCAAAAAATGCAAATAAATAAAATAAGATGACAATTCAAAAGTAATAAAATGATGATGATGAAAGCTAATGATGAAAAATAGAGAAAGAAATTAAAAAGCATAAGTTTTTTTCATCAGACTGATTCATCCACACTGGGCGTGTTACGGTGAACCTATTATATGTAATGTGATAGGGAGGAGAATTTTTCAGAAGATAATGATAAAAAAAATCAGGTTAATAGTTTCTTAAATAAGGACCGTTTATTGATAAATAAAAAATAGAAAAATCCTGCACACTTTTTCATTTTGAGACTAAGAGCCGAAAATTGAGTGTGTCGCCTCTAATCATAGACGTCTGATCGCTTTATACGGGAAATTAAAAATTTTAAAAGTTATTTTTAAATAAATTTAAAAATAACTTTTTAATTTTTTAAAATTAAATCTAATTAATATTTTCGATATCAGCTGTGTACTGATAAGTAAAATTTGGGCAATCAGGACGCCTGGTCCCCCTGATTTAACTCAAGCTCTTTCTAGGTCGGAAGTTAATGTTTTATTTATAGTATGCGAAAAAGATCAATGTTGGTATATGTAGTAGAGTTAGTAGTAAATAGAAAATACAACATGATACCCAACACTCAGATCAGAAAAAGGTACATAAAAGTTGTTTGTTTGAAATTCATCCTTAAAAGAATTGTAGTCAGATATGCTTCTCCATCAGGAAATGTAGAAATGGGAAAATTGATCCTTATTATTATTATTTTGATAATGGGTTATAGATCTTAACAATAACTTTGAAACTTAAGTTACGAAGACAAATTTCAATTAGATAGTCACTAATCAGTCACAGATTACACTTTATAGTAGATTTTTATTGTTAAGATATGAATCAGCACAATGTGGTTAACAGTTACATACCTAAATTAAGCGTCTACCAAAATTTATGTTGGCACATAATAAACTGGAATTTACATCGGCCAGTTTCAATTTTTAATAAAACTATCTTTCGTTATTGCAATGAAATTCATACCGTTTATATTGCTTATTCCGATTTTGTAAAAAAAAAAAAAAAAAAATGGCGGTCAAAGAAACTTTAATCAGCGTTGGAGAAGAAATGTTAAGATCTAAGCGTTAAATGACATATTTTGTACATAATTTTCTCAGAAAACATTGAAATGCTTACTGTTCCTGATTTGATCTTCAGTCTTTGCTTTTTTGATATGATCATAAGATATAAAGGCTAGAAAATTAGAAATGCATTTATTTCATTTTAATTTTTGTAAATAATTTGCAAGCCATACAGCGTGTTAAATACTTATACACGCTTTGTGTACGACTCTGAATATAAAATTCTTATAATTCCGAATTAAAATTTCTGTTTTTTAGATTTTTTTTACTTAAATTGATCTGAAGTTCTAGCCAAAATTAGGAGCTGGTGGGAGCTAAGCAAAAGTATGAGAAAAATTACTTATATTTGTAGCAATATTCTTTTCTTCTAGGATGCGAAATTATTAGTTTTCTTCACAAATTTTATAAAGAAATTTTTTTTTCTCATCATTTAAATCAATTGTTAAATCTATTTAAATCAATTGTTCAATCTATGATACTCTAAGATGTATTGAATGCTAGAATGTTAAATTGTATCAAATGAGTTTCATCAATATATGTCTAGCCATTCAAAGACAGACTTCTCAATTTATGGTCAAACTTGATTTATAAACTTAAGAAATATTAATTGTTCAGCACATGATAGAAAAAAATAAATTTATGAATATGTTCTTTTATTTAAAAGAGGCGATGTTCAAAGGATCAAAAAGTGAGCACTATTACAAATTTTTTAACTTCCATTTTTGATTAAAATTGATTAGTTAAAAAACTTACCAACATCAAGTCACGAATGCGATAAGTGAATTATTTTAACTCAGTATTAAATTATATAAGATTAATTTTTTAAAAGCAAAAATGTAAGTGTTGCAATCAAGCGAAACTGTGCATTGCAAGATTGAAGATATAGCACTCTTGAATTGAATTGCAATGAACAAACTACCCTGCCTGTCTGATTTTTGCAAATGATTAATGAATATAAAATTTTCTGATAACAAATTTTTCACTTATTTGTTTCCGTCAGTTCGAAATATAAAGATTAAAACTATGAAATGCAGAATTTAATATTTTTTCCGATCGTTCCTAAAAGTTTGCCTGCTCTAAATCCTCTTGAGAAGATTGATGATCACATAGATTAGTTTAGTTTAGTTATATTAATGTCCCATTTTGAAGCTACTCGAGTGTTGTTTCAGGACGGGATTCATAATTTTGAATCATCATGGCCAGATGACAGCAAAAATGTAAGTGTTGCAATCAAGCCAATCTGTTCATTGCAAGATTGAAGATATAGCACTCTTGCGTTGAATTACATTGAACGAATTGCTATAGAGCAGTGTATCTGTTTATTCAACTGATTGCGCTTAACTTGATATAGAGTTAATTTACGACTTTTTTAAAGTTGCATTGTTATTTTAAAATTGCATTAATTTGAATTTTATTGAAAAATTTTGAACATGTCTAAAATTTATTCACAATTAACACGTTTCAAATAATAATAACAATAATATGCCGCTTACTTTAAAGATGCACTATTTATACATGTAGTGGTATATGAACAGTATTTATTTCCAAAATTGTTAAATGTGCCTTTTACTTCGAAAATGTACTATTTATACGTTTATTAGCACAGAAGTAGTTTTCCAGGCACAGAAATGATTCAATGTTTTTTATTTATTTTAGCAATCATTCCGTTTTCAGGAGATATAAAAACAGATTTATAGGTAAACCTTCTACTGAGATTTTGCCATAAAATGAAATTTGGATTTGCTTCAATTTACTTCGGCTACACAAAGTGTAGACAAAATTACAGCTGTATCACAATACATATACCTTCATGACGTATATAGGACAATTCGATTTTTAAAAATAAAGCATCTTATAAATGGGTATTGGTGAAAAAGGTCAACAGTTTTTAATAAACCCTGCCACGTAAAATTTATTTCAGTTTTTATTCTGTTGCTCAGTAATAAAAATATTATCTAACATCCCATATGTTTTGTGATATGCTCGTTCTTTCATTCAAAATCTCTTACTTTATATATAGCAAAATCTTCTCTTTTTGCAGTTATTTATACATTAAGTATACCGCATCAAAAACTTGGATAAATTATGCAATTTTAATTCAAATATTTTATTTAAAAGCGGATGTATAGTTATTTTCTCTTCTATATATCTCTCTCGCTCGAACTTCTCTCGATAAGCAGTATTTTATGTAATGATTTATAAAAATTTTCTCGTTTCTGACTTCTTTCAGATCAAAAGTTATTTTAGCGGATTAAACTGTACAGGTTGGAAAGTAAGTTAAGCAACAATTAACTGTAAAGAAAAGGAAATTTTATGTAGTAAAATCGTGTGACAACTTTTACTGAAATGCTTTAAATTGCTTTTCTGCATTATTTTTGCTTGATAGAATTGAAAAAAATGAGTAGGGGCGTTTAAGGGTTTTCTGACTTCATATACTAGCTCATAATTTAAGAAGCCTTTTGGCTGTATTGCAACTGCACTTTTAACTATATATTACTCTATTTTATTATATTTATATGCAATTCTATCCATTAATAGCAATCTTGACTTTCCAAAATGGTTGTAAAAATTTCTTGGTTAAGTAAAAATTTATCTATAATTTTTTTAAATAAAAACATATGATTTGTAATTATCCTTCATATCTTAAAAAGGGCAAAATTTTCCTGACGGAAGGAGGGAGGATACCCTTTAAACTTTTCGTTTTGTTGAAATAAAATATAAAACTATGCCCTTATAAAATATTATATTTAAGTCACAAAAGTTTACTAAATCTTCTGTTTTTTTTCACTTTTAATTTTTTTAAATTTCAATAAAACTACTAGTAAATAAGCAATTTTCCCCAGCACATGAAAAGTCGTCATAAGAACATGAAACCTCTAATTAGCATATTTTTAGAATATTTAAGCTAACATATTTTTTTAACTACTTTCACAATTTAACCACTTGTTCATTTGTATTAATTAAGCAAATCAAAATGAAAATTAGTGTAATGCCAAAATACAATATTAATTAATTGAAGGAAAATGCAATCTTCAACAGTAATATTTTTTCCTGTGAGCATATTTAAAAAGGTAATATTTTGGTTCTGTAAAACTATTTCACTAATACACAAAATGGAAATCAAATGTCATAAAAGTAATTGCATAAGTATACAATGCATATTTTTGAGAGGAGGTGACAATGCAAAATAATAAATATAACAAAATGTAGAATGTGTTTCTTGTGATCTTTTAGTCTTCTTTTTGTCACACAACAAAGTATCATCTTTAAACAGGCATTCATATTTTAATAACATTCTAAAAATGTAAGAAATAAAATCTAAAAACTTACATGTATCTTCGCTTAAATTATCAAAAACTTGCAATCATTTTCCTAGCTCAGAATTCTTAACTATATATAGGGTAATTAAACAAAATAAAATGCTTTTAAAATTTAAATATTTTACACATAATAATTTAAGTAATTTTAACAGCTATGTTTAAGTACACACATTACCACCAACTGGGACTCCAAAACACAAAAATTGGACTGTTTACCCTAAAAAAATTCATCCGATTTTCCCGATTAATCGTCATCGTTCTCGATAGGTAGCTCCTCCCATTACCATAAGCTAATGGATGATCCTGTTCCTTTAATTGCCTTGTAATGCGTCTTGTAAGGCTAGCCTCCAGGGTTTACCGGGGGATTCGCTGCTGACAATTGCTCCCACACCATTATGGATGAGTGCTGTAAATTGTGAAGAGGTTGTCTGCAGCTTGTCTTGATTTTACGGCATCTCTTATTGCTCATTTGAGTTTTTATGGCAGCGTTTGCATATTTTTATGCCTCATCTCCATTCTCGACCTGCAATGAAAATGTTCCCGTCACTTTAAATGGCCTTTTAAAATATTATCACACATTTCGCAAACCATGAACACTTACTATGCAGTTTGTAGTAATACGTTTTGGTTCAGTTCACTATAGAAATCTTAAATACAAAATAATAGAAAACAAAGCGTAGCTTTATACAATTTTTTATGTTAGACTAGGTTCAGTAATTATTATATAAAATAAATTTATTCTAATTATAAAAATTCATTGAATGATGAAGCGATTGTTAAACACTATTAAATTAATAATACCTTAGATTTTATTAATAGGGAAATTAAGGTAAAAATTGCTATTTACGTTTCGCTAAATATAAATAGTTCAAATAAATAAATATTAAATAAATTAAATAAAATTCATAATCCAGCTCAAATAGTAATTTTCTTTGAAAAAAATCTGAACTGGCTTCAGACTTTTATAGTTAAATTTAAAGTTAATGTAAACTATTTGCTGGTCAATCGAATATAATTTAGCTTGAATACCGAATATAACGTAAATTGATATAATTGTTATTGATAATTCATATGAAATTGACGATTTCTAGAAATACTTAATGATAGTGATTAAAATCGATTGGCGATTAAATGGCACGAGTGGGAGAGGGAAAAATTTATAGACACCTAAAAGTACCCGAAGAGTAGGAGATTAGTAACAAATTTTAAAAATTTAGTTGTAAATTCAGGTAGCTATCCCAGGCACTAATGCTTTTTTTTACTAGTTTTTTGCACTTTTTTAATTTCAGGCAGCAAAAATGAAGTAAAAATTTAGTTTTTCTGCAAAAAGTGTGTGTCTGTGTGTGATGGGGCGACAGTTTCCCCGACTCGCCGCTACTAGTTAAAATTAAACTATTCCTGTTCAGATTAATGCAGGGGGGAGGGAAACCAGTGATCATGTGAACGCCAAATCTCAGCACTATGCGTTTCAGAAAATGGGGAAGCGAATAAGGCAAAAAAGAGAATAAACGTATGTCTAAAATTATCTTCAATTTGACATTAGAATATTTTACTATTAATTTCTTTTATATATATTAATTAAATTGACGTAAGAGTGTTTACAACTTTTATTATGATCTTTTATACTTTTGTACCTCTTGCAATTCAGAATCAATATGAATCATGACTATAACTGAATTATCGCATATGACTGTATGTTCGCATAAAGAGCTATACGATATCTTTTTCGTATAGCCATTGCTTTTTTTTTCTCCACAGTGATTTTAACAGCGGTTTTTTAATTTGAATTACCGGGTATATCAGCTCCATCTTAAAAGAATCTCCTTAATGTAATCTTTCAAAAACAGTATTTTAGTTTAGTATACTTCATTTGTAAGACTCATATTTCTACACGCATTTTATACTAGAATTACAGAGCCTCGTCTCAATTTTTTCTGGTCAGAAAACTACTGGTACGATTCTTGAATCCACCAAAGATTGGGTATGAGGTGGGAAGCTAATGATAAGAAATATGTCTCTTGACTCCAACTAAATCGATGGTTCCAGTATGCTCTGGATATTCTCACTTTAAAATATAAGTATCTCTTCATATAAGTCTTGTATTTAGTCAAAATTTAGAAGTATTATTTTCTTTCGTTATAATCATGCCTTATCTGCAAAACGTAACATTAGCTTTGTAAATAAATCAATGAATTTCAAATTCATTTAAGGGATAATTTAAAACTGTAACTTCTCTTCATTAATCAATATATTCATTTTTTTCCCCGTATAACAAATAGTTTCCATATATTTCGGTTCAAAACTTATAACAATCCTCCTGCAAGAAGAGGTTCCAACAACACGGTTCCAATATAACAGGATGAAAAAATGACATCAACCTTCCTACAATGTGGCATTCTGACGTCTTTTCTCCAGCAGGATTTCACTCCAGCACGGAATGAAATAATAATGTTATAGGAGGGTTGGATGTCAATTTTCTTGTAGTTTTAACGTATGCAAGCATAACTATCATGTTTAAAGTTTCATCTCTCTCTAAAAAAAGTATAATTCCTTCCTTTCACATTTCGTTAGTTGGAGTTACATTAGTAGCGCAAATAAACTCAGTTATTGATAAAACCATCAAAAACATATTTTTAAAAAATTATATTATTTCTGAAAAGGGGGCGTTTATTTATATGCAAATGACAGAATCTTTATGAAAGAAACATAATACAACTCCAACAATGATAAAAGTGTTACTAACGAACAGATAATACTTCTAACAATAGCATGCAATGATGTTCATCAATAGAAAAGCTTGTAGAACACGTATAAGATATTTCTGCAATAGATCCATACAAATTTTTCTAAAATTTCTTTCCCACACAATCTTGGGTCAATAAAAAACATTTTTAAAAGAACTATCAATTAACAAAATAATTTTTCATTGCGCTTATATGTAGCAATTCTGAGAAGCAAAGAACAGTACCTTTTACTTCCGTTTGTGCTAACATTACGAAAAATTTCTACTGTTTTAAATTTAGAAAGCCAATCTGGGCTCGAATTGATTGATTGTCTAGTATCGAGATTTCAGTACTTCGGACGCACAAGGGTTTTGATTTTTGTTCCTCAAAAATTGTCTCGAAAATTGAAAACAGATAATAATTTTTTAGTTATATTAACGTCCTGTTTTGAAGCAACACGAGGGCTATTTTGGGACGGACCTCGTAATTTTCAACCACGGTCATATGACGAGGACGACACCTGAACTGGCACCCCCTCTCCAAACTTCCACGCCACACCAACGGGAGGACGTTTGGCCAATGCGTATGATTTAGCGTGCAACAGGCCCCATACACTGTGGATATTCAGTGGAATTGGGTTTCGAACCTGGAACCCTCCACCCCCAAAGCCGAGACCCTATCATTAGGCCATCGCGTCCTACGAAAACCGATAATAGAAGGACTACTATATAATAGAAATTTGTTAAATAATGTGATATTTTTTAATTTACATTTTTTTACTGGAATGTTAACTTGCATGTTCTCAGTCAGATATTTACCAGTAAAAAATACTCGTATTTTCAGCTAACGTCTTGCCTCAAGTTGAGAACAATGTATAGACTTTCATAAAGACAAAGATTAAGACTTCAGAAATCAAATCCACGAAAAATAATTAATAAAATATTCTATGAAAGGAAACAAATGTTGGTAGAAATGAATTAATATCGTCAATATGTTATATTCGTTACTTAATGAAGAAAACACCTTTCCAGTTTCTGCAAAAATTTTCTAGTGGAATGGGATCGGAAAATTTTTTCCGCCAGAAAAAGCATCGAGAAACTAAAAAGCCGATGAAACTCTCCTATAAACCATGATTTGCTTGATATGTACAATATGTTTAATTATTATATGTGAAAAACAACAATAAATAATTAGTAATTTGGCCTGCCCTTACAGACACGGCTGAGATCAAAGTAATTTGTTTGATATTTAAATCAAGTATCACTAGTAGAACTTCAATGAACTGACGTTTTTCCGAAGTATCGAGATTACCAAGGCGTAGAGATTAAAGTTAGCAAAAATCAAAGCATATCCTTAGTACTGAAATTAATTCTATGGGATTCCCAACCACCTATAATGAGAAAATATAAGTTTTTAAATCAGAAGTTTGTAAAAATGAAACTTTACTGTCCGTTATGGCTTATACATGAAATGCACAATTTTTTCCCAGCTCGCGAGCTTTTCATATTAATTTATTGCATATTGCATAGGTTCTTCACCTCTAAACAGTTTTCCACATTATTTAACAAATTTATCAACTGTGCCCAAATTATTTCTCTTTTAAAAGATTTTCTGGATAAATTATTAAAGTTTTCGGGAATGGTGAAAAATGCTATTCAGAATCAATTAAGATAACTAGCGAAGTGTTTACCATTTAACAAAATAACACAAATATCTTGTTGAAAACAAATATTTACAAATATTAATTAATATATTAACAAATATAAACAAATATTTTTGCGACTAATAACGAATATTTCTAAATATTTTTAACATCCGATATAAAAATAAGATTACGTGTTCCTACCAGATGCTAAAATATTCAAAAATATTCGTTAATGCTTGCGAACATTTGAGTATTTTCTTTCTCTTTGAAATTTTAAAAAATTGTAATAGGTGATGTTGCTTGTTAAGCGACGATTTACTTTTTTCAGAAAGAAAATATTGCAGCTAAGAATTATGCATAAATGTTGATTGATTTAAGTAAAATGAAGATTCCCAGCTAATTTAGAATTTACTTATGGCTCATCAATAAATAATGAAAAATGCCATGATATACATTGTTACGAAAATTTTCTTAGATTATTTCTTACAACTTTAAGCTTGATTTAATTAAATTATAAAACTAATATTTTAATTTGGAGATAAATTAGGGGTACTGAGATTGATGTGTAATTCGGAAGTACGATCATATGAGGAGGCCGTCAAATGAGACGGCGTCCATCCATCGAATCTCCTACACTAACGTAATGTCGTCAGTCCCATGGAACTGCACATGGCTCATAGGGGAAGAAAAATGCTATTAACTTTTTAAGAAATACTCTTTAAAGCAGAAAAATATATTATTAAAATTGTGTCACCCGTGCTATGAAAGAAACTGGTTTCCCTAATTGGACCACTGTCCTCTTAAATTACCATGTCCATCCAACCGATTCCGTTGCCCTAATGGCATTAGGCACGGGGGAATAGGGCGGCGTTTTGTCCTCTAAAATTAGACTACCAATTTCTTTAAGCACAATTAAAGAAAAAGCATATTTTAGTATAAGTATATTATAAATAAATTTAGAAACCAAAGTGCACTGTACCATTTCTTCTTCTTTTGTTTTCTCACATAGGATAGAAAACCAAGTTGTTTTAGTCTTTATTCCTTTAGAACCAACATAATGATGTATTTAATACCCCTTTGTTATGCTTAGGCTTGTTCCACTTCCAAATTATGAGGACTGCTAGTTAATCTAAATTTCTGCACTATGCCTGTAGTTCGAGATAATAAACTCTTCGATTTGATCAGTCCAGTTCAAGAAACTGGACCAATCTGAGAAATTGTTGCACAAAAACAAAAAATCACCTAACAGTACCTTTAAATTATTTTAACTCCTTGAGGAACAAATTAAAATCATAAATGCGTCGAAAAGCACGCTACTCTGGCGGTGAGTTGATACCAAATAGCCCCACAGTTCCAGAAAGGGTTAAAAAACTTATTATAGTAAATTGCAACCAAACAAGTTCTCTCTCTGAGTTCAGCAAGTTCCCTCTAGTGCTTCGCTACTTTCTTTGGAACGATGCAAGGGCTATAAGTTTTTTTGTTAAAATATTTAATTGGTGTTATATCAGTGTAAACACTTGTTCTCCACGTGCAACCACGCAACGCTTTCTCGAAAAAATGACTCCACAAATCGCATTTACATCGTTGCAACATAAATTACCTACGTCAAGACCCAAATATTTAATAGAATTGAGGTTACAATAAAAGCCCAATCTAGGCGATGGTTCAAATACGGCAACTCTGCCATATATAAGGAGAATTTTCGATCGAAATTCTAATCTGGATTTTCCGATCACGAATCTGAGACAGTTTCATCAGACTACGGTCGATTATGAATTTTTGGTACAGCCAGGAGATTTAAATTAATCCATTATTTTTGGAATCATCAATTATCAATTATTATGGAACAATGTGGGCTAAAGAAGACCTTTACAGCAAGTGTTTCTCTCAGAATCAGTGTTACTGACATGCAAAAATAATTTACTACCATGAATAATATAATTACATAAATATAATAACTGACCATCTTGAATTCAAACCGATCATTAAAACTTTATAAAAATAACTATTTAACCGTATTCTCTTTGTTTGTCATTGATTAATGCTTCATTAATGTTAGCATTCTTTACATTATCATTGATTTGTAACATTATCATTGATTCTTATCATTATCATTTATTTTTAACATTATCATTGATTTTTATCATTATCATTGATTTTTAACATTATCATTGATTATTAACATTATCATTTATTAAAACTTAACATTCATCTAATGTTTGCCTACCTATATGCCTATATGAGTACTTCAGATAACGAAATTTTTTTTTCCTTCATAGAGGAATCGCGAAATATCTTTGCATTCAGAATAGGCTCAGAAAGCAAAAAATTTAAAAATCCTGGTGCAAGTTGTTTTCCTTACTAAGAAAATTCGTAAAACAGTCGACATTTTTTCATTTTTTTTTTTTTGCGAGCAATTAGGAAACATTTAGTTTCATATAAATGTCTCACTTCACAGTAATTTTAAAGGTGAGACATTAAAATGTGTTCTTCGTAATTTTTCGCTTAAATTTCAGATCGTTCGATTAAGATGGAACTTAAGAAATGAAAAGAAAAATGTTATCTTGAATATTTGTTCCGTGTTACTCTTTTACGCGTCAAAAAATAATATTAAAGTCTTGAGACATCACGTTAGTGTGACAATAAGATCTCTCAGAACATAACTGCGAGAGTAAATCGAGAGTTATATATAAAAAAAATAATAGTTTCTCTCTTCGTTCATGCTCTTATCGCTGAAATCCCTCTCCTGATTTTTTAAAATTAGTTTTTCTAAACTGGAGGTTTACATTTTTTTCAACACTACGTCAATTATATTGAGTACATTACCGGGAAAGATTCCTTATGTTCATTTTTCTTGTTCTTGAAATCTATAAAATTTTATTCTGTCATTTAAACAATGATTATAATTTAATAATCATAAACAATGATCATGATTTTTAACTGAAAACTTTTTATATATTTCAGTTAAAAATCAATCGATCACATCGATCGTCTCGCATTTCTAACTTTTCACTTTTACAATTCACCATTTCGTATGGCGCAGAGATTCTGACTCTTCTGACCATTCTGACTCTTGCGCCAAATAAACCAAAATAACCGACCAACCTAACTGGCCGTAGCCAAAAACTTAAAATTTGAAAATGCTGAAACAAGTTTATCCTGTGAACAATATTTGTATATTATAAAATGTTACGAGTAACGAAATAGTTATTTACTTAAAAGTAATTTATTGTATCACTTCACCTTCGAATTTCCTTGTGAAACCAGCAACATGCAAATTGGACTGGGAGGTTTCTGTTTCGAAGTAAATAATTTTCCCTCTTGAGATTTCTTTGGGATCTGAAGATAACACAAATCAGGACTTTATTTTGATCTTGGGGAAATAAAATCAACCATAAAATGGAACTGGAATGTGATATAAGTTTCATTATATATTATCACATCACTTTAGAAAATATGAATGATATTTTAAAAAAAAGAGTTTTGAAAGATTATAGTAAAAATATAAAATGATGGAAAATTATTAGAATTATGCAAAATAGACATAAAGGTAAATTTTATGCTAACAATGCCCACAATATTAGCCACCATAGAAATTTTTTTGTAAAAATCTTCGAGTCATTTTTTTTTTGTTATTATCGAAATGAACCTTGATCATTTTGTCCACTTCAAATGGAATTTTTGGGGAGTTGGAGGGAGATTTAAAATAAAAAATTTTACGAAATCTATAGTATACTTAATGATATAAAACTAGGCCCCACTTTTTCGTAATGTCAAAATACTGCTGTTATTTCAATACTCCCATTCAATACGTAAACATTTTCTCCAGAAACTTTTCATGTCTGTTATATGCAAACATTTTCTATTGCAATTATTCTTTTAAATAAACCCATCAACATATGAACTTGGAAATTTTAAGTCTCATATTGCAGTTCTTTTTCATGTAGCTCATAGACAAATGCATTACATTTTACACCTTTTTTCATTATGAGGATAAAAAAAGATCACCGGAATATTTTTTTAAAAACATAATTTTCAGTTATTTTTTCCCTTGTCCATCCAGGAAACTTTTTCATGGACATCATAGCCTTTCGAAGAAATTTTTTTTTGCTATATGTGTGCAAAGTCTTTAAAATGGTCTCTGGCTTTTGCAAAAAATAAATGGGTGAAGGAATAAAAACACAAGTTTAAACTAAAGTAATTTTTATAGGCATTATCCATTTGGCAATGAATGGTTTCCACCGAAGCGGACAACAAGCTTTTCTTTTCATAACGCCACGGAAATGTTTTATATAGACCATTAACAAGATCTTAGCAATATTTTAAATGCCATTAATACAGAAATGTCTTCTTTTGTTTTAAAGATTCTGCTATTATAATAATATTTAAAGCGAAAGCCTTTAAAAAGGAAAAAAAATCCAAAAAGCTTTCGTATAATAATTTTTGTGTAATATTTTAAATAATAGTCAGTAATATAGTCATACAGATAAGCTGGTCATTCATTTAAAAGTTCTCACATTTAAAATCAAAGTTAGCAAAATAACAAAGTGCAACAGTATTTTTAAAGTAAGTCAAAAAATAAAAAGATACATTTATTTTGGATTATTTCTGCTGTTTATTAGCAAAATTATATATATTAAGATAATGTCAAGTGAATCCTGCTTGAAGCCTAATAAAAGTTAATTGAAAAAGAGAACACAGAAGCTCGTTACTTGCGAAAGAAATTTATTAAAGAATTTTTCCATATATATATAATTAGAAACAATCTCATACCTCATCACAGTAGGTTTTTTTCAGACACTTCATCAACTCAACACTTTCCAGTGTAGAAAACGTTTCATTTGTAATCACTAGATGATTGATCCATTTTTTTCTAAAAAATTTAAAACAAAATAAGATATAATATGCGAAGGTATGAATTCAATGATTATATGTCTCAAAAAATATTTCTTTCGTACTGCGAATAAGATGTAGTCATTTTACTTACTTTATAATCATGCCTAATAGAAAATGCTGTGCCAAAAAATAAATCATAGCCAATGACCTAGAAATCTTTTTATTACTTAAATTAGTCTACATAAACTTTGTATTAAAGTTTTGAAACAATAAGTAATGATAAAGCAATTATAAATTACTCTACGCGTTGTGTGATTATAAGTTAAAAGCTTTTGTTCGAATTAGAAATAACCGAAAAACTTGAAAAAGAAAAATTTAACATCTTTCGAAATACAACTTTATACTTCCAAGTTCAGTTGAATACTTTTTTTCTATAACTTTTTTTAAACGTAACAAAGTTATAACTGATTCAAATATTAATTTCGAATTCAACTTTTCTCAGATAATACCCTATATTTTAATTTAAATTATAGGTTGAATAGAGCTTCATGTAATTTATAAAATAAAATTAAACATAATATACTCATCAAATACAACTAGCAATGGAAAATATGTAATTTATAAAATAAAATTAAACATAATATACTTCTAGAAATGCAACTAGCAATAGAAAATGTGTAATTTATAAAATAAAATTAAATATAATATACTTCTAGAAATACAACTAGCAATGGAAAATGTGTTATTTAGCAACAAATATGTTACATACACTTTTCAAATTCCAAATAAAACGATAATTCTTTCATTGCGACATGCATATTGATTTTTCTCATAAACTCTTGCGATTTTTTGTGAGTGAAATGTTAATTGACATAAAATTACTTACTTGTAATTTTAGATGGAATTAAAAGCTTCTTCAGACGTTTCAAGTATGAAATAGATACTAATCGTCTTAATTACCTGTTGTATGCCGTCAGTGAACAAAATCAACAATTTTTAATTTATTAAATTGTATCTTTTTAATTCTAATGTTTCTTCAATCACAGTAAAAGGACTAGATGCGACTTTTGGAAATATTTTGAAAAACATACTTCTCAAGGATTTTACATTATATTCAATCAATATTATTTTTCAAAGGTAATTTTCTGATTCATATACTAAATACCGGATGAATATGTTTGTATGAAATACTTTGAAAAATAATTCCGTAGTTAAAACTACATGATGAAAGATATGGATATTTAAAATAATAAGCGTATACGTACGTAAAATAAAAAAAATTATGCGCTATGATGAACAGTAACTTATTTAAAACAATAAAAATAATGCATTTATATAAGCCGCGATTGACAACACTTGAAAGCTTGCTTGAAAATGCAATTTGCATTATTTCAAAATATTTTTACTTTTAATTAAATGTTCTCGAATTGAACATAGTTACCGAAATACTAACTATTAAATTGGAAAGATAATTCTTTCATTAGAAAATCGTCAATAAAAAAATGTTTTGGATCTAGTCTTCATTTTATTGAACTTGAAGTTTCAAGACTATAATGAAATGATGCTGATGTCTTTTCCTAATTCAATGCTGACAACAAGTAAAATATAAAACTTACATTAATTAAAATATAGAAGAAAATTCTGTTATTTGGTTTGTTCTGCATCATAGATGCAGAATCCCCACATTCGTAAACCTTTCATTACGGAGCTGCTAAGAAACATTGTTTTCTGGTAATAAACTATCTCTTCAATCTTTTTATGAATAATAGTGCACACTGTCTCATTCTTATGCAAAATTATGAACCAAAAATGACTAAAATATATACAAATTTATACGAAGAAGTGATAGATTGCTCATTATTATAATTTTTGGATCCATGTCTTTCTTTGAAGTAAAAAAATCTCTCTCTCTCATTGGCGGACATGGAGTTATATTTTTTATTCATTCTGCAGCCTTCAATCTCATTTGACGTGAGGAGAGATACCGAATTCCGCAAAGCCAATAAGCAGGCGCATTCAACCTGACGCCATTTCAATGTGGGGGCGATATAGACCCCCTCCCCCCTTGCCTCTCACCGTCCTCAGGTCCATCTCCAGGGAGCACGTTCCAGAACCTGATTTTTCCACCAGCGTCTCATTTGGGTTTACAGTAAAGGTAAGAGCAATTTCTGCGAATTTTGCTTTGCTAATTGTTGTCCAGACTGTTCTTGTTGCAAATGTGCAGTATGAGGTATAGTAATCAGAAATATAACTTTGTAATTAATAATTTTCTGTAGCTATGTAATTGGTATCAGTGTTGCAAAAAGAAAGACAAAATTTTCGTGTTATTGTAAACGTGATTACATTGAAGGGAATAATGTGAGAAATTAAACTCCTGAAATAATGCTTCCTCATAAACCCTTGTTCAGGATTTTGGAAGCATTAAAAATGCAAGTGAATTTGCTTATTGTTAAGAAAATTTCATCTTTTAGAAAGTATATCATATCTAGCACTCTGTTTATTTACGAATTTTACTTTGTGTTTCGATGAAGTAATTTATTGGAAAAATATCCAGTCATTCTGATTGCTGGAAATTTCTTTGGGCCCGAAGTGTATGTATCATATAAACTATGAAGTAAAGCTCATATTGATAGATTTTCTTGATGAAATTGAAACTTATTTATCAATAAATTTTCTGTGTAGCATAACCTATTTTATTTAAGCCTAATCTCAAGAAATATACTTCTAATTGATGTTCTAACAGGATTTATGATTTTGAAAACAAAAGTAATAAAACAAAAAAGTTTTTATTTCTCTTTTAGCATGAATTTGCTATCTTGTTCATAGCATTGAAAATAAAATAAATGGAATCTATCAGCGTTTTAGTGTGAAACACATCTTATATAAAACAATTTTTCTTTTTAATATAAGCGATTATAATTTTTAGCGGGTGTTTTTGCTATTCTTCATTAAAAATAATAATAGTTTGATAAATGTCAAAATTTGTCAAATAAATAAAAATGCAAAGCCTTGTTTTTCTGGAAAAAAGGCAGTGATCGGGACATTTCTTTGCATGTTTATTATAATTTAGAAGCAGCACATACATGTATGATCTGCTCGGAATTGTGTTCATAGCTATGTAACTTTTGAAACTTTTTAATTTTCATATAATTGTTCTTTAAAAAAATATAACAGAAATAAAGTTTCTGCACAAATTCTTACAAACCTATGAAGTATAACAAAGTTCTCTGTTTCACCATAGGATCCCACGGAAAAAGCATATGTGCAAGCCATCCATGGTTGTGAAGGTCCTAGGTAAGAAAAAGAGTTTTTAGAATATATTCTTTTAATTTAGTGCATTATATTTATTATGAACTTTGTATTACATGCGAATAATTATTTTCAATTAACTTTAAATGAATTGAATGCTTAAACCAATGTGTATTATTATTACAAAGGCAATTAAAGCAGTTTTTTAAATGTATTGAGAAATGTGTATCATTTCAAATATTCTAAATTTTAAATTTAATACACTATCTTAGCATTACAATTTTTTGACATTTTTGTGTTGAAATATCTAAAGTTAACCAAAATTTTACTTATTTTACATTTTAACTCATTGAAATGCTACAATTCTTAATTTCATCTTTCTCTGTATTTCCTTATTTCAAAAACTTTTACATAGATATTATAGAACTAAATTTCTCTTTGTTCCTATTTAGATGTATAATTTAATAATTCGTAATTAATTTTATTGTAGCAAAATCAAGTATTTTTCTCATACAAAAACAATATATGGTTAGAGAAAATTTTCACTTACAAAATTTATTTGTTGTATGCATTTCTAGTAAGAACTCGCAAAGATGAATTATTTTCAATTTCGCACGTTTAACCCTTTTTAATTGAAAATAAGCTTTAAAAAATTTAAAATAAGATATGAATTGCATTTTCCTTGAATTTCTTTTTTGGCTTCTATGTTTTACGTATAACTTTACTTCCTTTCTAATTGCTAATTTCAAATAAATATTTTGAAAGTAACTGAAACAAACCACAGTAAGAGGCTTCCTGAAACCTGCCATTCTTTATCATCGCAATAAACACGACAGTTTTATGCAAGACAATGCGAACTAAAAAATCAATAAGTTTGTATTGTGGCCTCTTATATCCAAATTACACAATATGGTTAAGTAAGGGTCAATACTTTCAGTAATATTCTACAAATGGGAAAAATGGAATTTTCCGATTTTTTACCATTTTATCGGAAGTATTTTCCTAAAACCTGAAGAGTGAGTATGCAAAAGAATGTAAAATAAGTAACTGAAATTTTGTTTCTTCACTTATTTTTGCTCATTATTGATACGACACTGAAAATTGCAAACGATCTGAATAAGAATATTTTTATCAATATTAATGGTTTATGAGCATTTCATTTAGATTTGACCAAGCCAAGAGATTATAAGTTTCTTAAATGTAGACTATGTATATTAGATAATTCTATCTTACATTAGAAATAGAAACTAGGAGTATAAAATTAGCAGGCATTACTTAGAAAATAATGATTTCCTTGTTAGCTTTTTACAAATCATTTAGAATCGCAGATATTATCAATGTGCATTGCAAGAACTTCGGAAAATTTTATTTTGGATACTTTTAGATAAAATATTTTAATTGCATTTCTGAGAAACGACAATATATACGCTATATTTAAAAATGCACATTATATATTATCTTTATTTATTTATAAAAGCGTAATTATATTTCACAGTTTTGGTGTTTCTTTCTCCCAAAAAATATACTAATTAATTTTTAAAAAATTCAAACATTAAGTTAATACAGAGGGGTGTTTTTTATCTTTAACATCCTTGCATATAAAATTTATAATCACTTTTTCACATCGAACTTTTTGCATCTTGAACTTTTGCGTTTTCGAACTTTTATGCATCCATTGAAAACTGATTTTCGAACATTGCTTAATAACTATAGAGAAATTCAGATTATCTTGCTGATTTTTAGTGGACAATGTATAGAATTATTTCGGAAATAGTCCTAATTTAGTCTAAACCTATGCTATCGTTGGCTGTTGAAAAGTTGCTTACTTTTATTATTGCTGTGCTAATAGAAGCACTGGTATAACTGTAGTTTTGTTTACCATTATGGTAAAAAATATAGGAATCTCAATAGTACAATTGACTGGTTTCTCACATAGCACAAATTTATACAGGCATTTTAATGAACGCTAATTTTAAAATCGGAAGTGCTCTCCCTTTGATTTTCTTGTCTACTTTAATGTAAGGTTGTCACTTAAAACATATAGGAGGAGTTGGGGTAGTTGATACGCGGGAACATTGGTACAGTCCATGAATTTTGATGATTGGAATGGATCAAGATGTTCACATCCCCTCATATGTGTATCACTGTAACCCTTATCACAAGGTATATTTTTCGTCCATGTTAAGTCAAAAGTTAATTTACAAATGAATCAAACCGCTAATCTTCTAGCTCTAATTCAATCAAAATATTACATAACACTAACTATATTTTACTCTAAGTTCCTGTAGTGTGATTTCTTTAACTAATACCGTTTTCCTGCCAGAGAATCTACTCCAAAGGTAGGAAAAACATTTATTTTTCTGCACTTTATTAAGTTTTGAGATTTTTAGCGTTGATTTTGCGTGACCATTTGTTTTAAGTAAAAGAATCTCTTGGGGCAGATTGATACAGTTGACTCCGGGACACATGGACACGCATCAGCAGCTATTTAATAGCAACTACTTTGCAAAATCGTCTTCAGAAATAGAAAAAAGTTAAAAATGAACTATCTAAGAGAATCACGCAATTAAGTATTTGTTTAAACAATGAAACGGTTTGAATTCCATTGCAAAAATGAAAAGTATTGCTGTAAATTAAATTTAAACTATTTTTTACGAATTTATTTAAATTGGAAAACAATGTACGGAAACTTAATTAATATAATCGAAAAGATGATTTTTTTGTATTTTCAGATGGTATGAAAATTCTTTTTGTATTATAATATTTTCGTAAATCATCAAGGAAGAACACGAAAATTTCCCTTAATTTTTAATTAATTAAAATTTCCAAAACCGGCTTTGATGCTCATATTCCCTCCCTCCAAAGTATTTTTACACACGCACACTCTCCTTTATTATTTGTAGAGATAAATTATTTTCTGAGGCATTATTGTTTCAATTTCCAATCTCATTAAAAATGTTAAATTTTGATTAAAATAAAAGTTTGTTACTTTGTTAAACTTTTAAACCTTGATTCGGAATATAAAGGTTATTGATAAAACACATTTTTTTATATCTCAGGCCTATTAACCATCATTATTTTCGATACTTCCGTGTGTATCAATGTACCCCTAGTACGGGGCAGATTGTTACAAATCCATTTTTAAGAAAACAGTGTAATAAATGTTTTATTATGTCATTTATGACCAAAACTCGACTGAAAGTCCTATATTAGATTAACAAATATATAAATTTACTGCATTAGTTCTAATTATTACCGTCGGCAAAATCATTTTTTAGCTTTCCAAAAAAAAGTGTATCAATATCCCCGCATTCCCCCATTCAAAAATTATTGTGTCTAGGTATTGCGCAACTGAACATTTTCGATTACCATTAATAAGTATTCTAAATTACCTTCTTCATTATTTATTTCTGGCTTAGTAGTTTTGATGTTTTCTGGGGAAAATTTCGGACAGTACTGTCCGAAGAAAACTATTTCTAGCTATCAATCTGAATTTATTAAAGCTGCTTGATGCCCTGCTATTTTTCTCTGATTTCCACAATACTTAGGATGTTTGTTTTTAATTATAGTAACGGCAACTTGAAAACGAATAAATGTATGCGCTGGACATAGTGGCAACGCGGATTTAAATTAACACAATGACTTAAAATGTATGCAATGTTTTCCTTGGAAGTGAGTGGCAGCCCAGAGGTAAATAAATGTGATAATTAAATTGTTTGCAATGCTTTACCAGACAATAATCCTTCTGTAAATAAATGAAAGATTTATTTTCGTTCAACGTGAATGACAATATGCAAGCTAAAACCTTCATAAACGTACCTCATTTTCGTGCAGTTTTATAGAGTAAAGAAGGAAAATCTTCCATAGGTGTAGGAAATGTACCTCATCTCCCTGGCTGACTTGGTTCAAATATGATGCAACTCTATAATTTTGTTGCTCGGACAACAAGCCAAATTTTGTCTCTGTATCGCTTTTGCGAGTTCAAGTTATCGTGTTCACGTACACATGGGCAGACAGAGAAGGAAACATATTTCCGATTGTGGGAAGCTTTAGACGTTTGGAAGATTGCAATTTTGACATAGACTTACGTATCTCCATAGTGGTCTAATGGTGTGTCGGGAAAGGACAAAATTATGACGCTTTTCGCGCTAAAGTTAAACGCTTACAGCTCCGCAGCCAAATAACATAGAGAATCGGTTTTAGTTTCATTTAACAGAGAAAGGTATACATTGAAGGTTTCAAAAATAATTTTAGAATTTGTAATTACGGTTTAGTGACAGTCGAGTTGCAAATTTGATGAAAATCACGAAGAATTTTACACAGATAGAATCTTATAGTCACACTAGACTAATAGTCACTATAGAGTCATATAGTTAATAGTCATATAGAGCTAGCTACTTTAGTCACAGAAAGTCACAGTTGAGTAAGGTAAGTAAGTCTACGCCCCTAAATCCCAGTGGCCGTTTCGCAGAGATAGCCTCCCGTCTTTTTTTTTTTTGTGATATACACTCGTGTACGAGAAAGCAAAAAGTCACGAGGAAAGAATCTATGCCATAAGTTTAGAGTTGCATTGTGGAGATTTGATGCAGCATCTAAACTTAACTAAATACTAACAGTTTAGTGTAATTGTTATGATGCGTTTAAAAAATGGGAATAATCAGTAAATTTGCTTGATACTTTGAATATCATTTGTGTCTGGGTAATAACCTCTCCTATATTGAAAGCTATGTAAACGAAACATCCGAATAAGAAGGGAATAAACCTCAAATGACGTATTTCTATTATTTATTTACTACCATTAATAATTTCTTCCTAAATTTCATCAAAATGTTAGCATCAGCATTTCAACCTAAGATTCTAAATGTGTCACATTTTTTTATTTTTATCATTTGATCAAAATTATTTATGTATTCTGAAGTTTAAGTGATAGCATTTTAAGTTCAAATGCCTTTCGGACTAGAGATATATGAAATAATGTTTATGTTAACTTTTTTACATTTAAAACAAACACTGAGAAAAGTGTATACTATTTTCACTTTCTCGAATACGAAGTATAAAAAGAGAAAGTATTATAAACATTAAACATTGAAATTTTCATGAATCTCCACGCTTAAGATCTCTCTATGTCCGAAAAATACTTTTCTTGAATCATGCCTGGTTGTCTGACTGTCAGTGTTTTTTTATATGCAAACTCCTCTTACTTTCTTCCATATTATCCCAGAATTTTAGATTTGTGTTTTTGTAACCTTTTCCAACTCATTTTTCCTTCATAATTTGCCAGATAAGTATCTGGCAAATTATGAAGGAGGGAGTATATTGAAAAATATTGAGGAGCGTCTTCCGATGTCTCTTCTGACCAGAAGGTTATAGTCGCAGGGGCCTGAAGTGGTGTTCTATTTTGTCAGTGTGTTTATGAAACGATAGCTTAACAAAGGAACAAACTGAACTGACGAAATCCGACATGTGGTCTTTACATCAAAATTATAGATTTGTATAAAATTTTGACTAAAGCCGTCAAAGTATAGACTATGTATATATCCGTGAGTATGGAAGGACGTTAACTCAAAAATAAAACTGCTAGACGAGTGAAATATGGTATGCAGCCTTTATACTATAAATATAGATCTATATCCAGTTTTGGACGAAATCGTTCATAGAGATAGGCATTGTTTCAAAATGTATACTCGTTTCTCTTAATGACAGGACGAAGTTAAGCACAAAAGGTTCGATATTGTGATGCTTAAGAGATGCAATTTATTATATAGCTCATTATTAATTGCAATTTATGTAATTAATTTGTTCAACACAGATATGCATTTAATGATTATAGGATATCTTGTGTAGCCAATATGTGAAAAATGTTATATTGTGAACCCGCGGTTATAGCGAACTTCTGGATCGGTTCATGGAGGGTTCTATATAAAAGAGTTTGACCGTATAAGGATTATTTGTCTTAGATATTTTTTATACAAAATTAGAGAGATAGATATTTTAAATATGAAGGGGACACATTACCTTCTCAACATTTTTATTTATTTGAAGTATTATTGAAAAACCTTTGATATTATTGAGTCCTAACAATCATATAAAGGCATATTTCGGAGAAAAATCCATTTTGATCTGCTTGTTTAGTTAAAATTTAAATTTTTTAAAGAAAAATTCAAATTTTTAAAATCTCTACTACTTCTTCAATTATGAATATTTTTGTTTCAAATTTTATTTATAAACTCACTGAAATATATTGCACAAAACTGTGCATCCATTTTAAGGTGTATCTAATATTCGCTTAAATATAGATATTTTACTGAATTATAAGGTGAACAATGAGGAAATTTAGCAGTAACTCATTTTATATCTTGCATATAAAAAAACTACCAGACTTAATGTTTATTGCATGCATATTTTTATCATATACATAATGATAAATATGTACAAAAAATTTGAAAGCATTATTTTAAGAAGGAAAGAAAGCCTTAGCATTTTGAAAACATGAAAGTGCAGAAAAGTCAGACATGGTGAAAAAGCCATTTAAAGTTGTCATTTGCGCATGTTTTTCATTAGTCATCGTAAATAAAAATCTAAAAAACTTCTGAAACATTAAAGGTACAATTTGAAATTTTGATACAATAAGTAGAACGATAAGAGCAGCGAAATAAGCCAATAAAATGAAAATTGTTATTTTGGTCATTTTTGGATAATGTGTCTCCTTAAATTTGTTAGAACAAAAAGAGCCATTAAGATCATTCATATCCCTATATTTCTACATTACAAGCGCACAGAAAGTAGCAAAATTACAAATATTTTCTAACAGCAAATCTGACGAAACTGAAATTATTCTCCGAATCCTATTCATTCCATATTTGTCTTATTCCAGTTTCGGTGATATTTCTTTAAGAATTTATTCTGTTTTCAGGTGTAAAATCATAACAGTTAGCAACGCAAAACAAATTCACAATAGCCACCAAGGTTTTCATCGCTAATGCCTCTCTTATAAAAAAATGGCCGTGGAAATATTTAATGCCGTAAAATATTGCTATATTATTTATTCCTTACTATTTTTGTTGTATGTACTATATTCGTATATTTCTTTGGGTTTTCTTTTTTTTTAACATTGAGTGTTGTTTTGAATGAAATTAAAAAGTAATTAATTTGTAATAATTTTGATTAATTTCTCCTTTTTTCCCTCATAGCCTATATTTTTAATTTAAGCACTTCTTTTCACTTCAGCACTGTAAGAAGTCTGCTAAGCCAAAATATATACAAGCATTTTCAATAACTATTACACAAACAATTTATGACAAACATCAAAGTTTCCCAGCTAAGATTAATGCATTCAAATGTATGATTTGTCTGTTATCAAAAGTGTTGAAACTGTGTACCTTGACTGTCCAGGCGTTGCTGATAAAACCAACCAATGAAATGGCAAAGATACTAAGCCTCTAATCGACATTTAGATGCAATCTATTGCAAAAGGTGATCTCATTTCTTTGATTGTAGCTGATATTGAGTTCAAAACATTAGGTTTCATGTATCTTCACAAAAAAATGCATCGTGGTGAGATCCGATGAGTGTGGTGGAGGTGAATTCAGCCTCTTCGCATTAACCATCTCTTCACCAGAATTTTATCAAGGTATAACCTCACATCCTGATAGTAATTCATAGGTGTTGTTGTTGTTGATGATGATCCCGAAGATCAGCAGAGCTATATCAGGTCCATGAGCCTGTGCATCCTAAAGAAATCCAAAGTCAACAGAGGATTAGAAACAAGATCCTGTGCATAGATGCTACATCCTGATGGAAGTATTATTCTTAACTTTCAGGCATTTCATATTTTCAAAGAAAAAAGTTCCAATTCATCCCTGAAAAACTGCCCTCCAGAGTTAACATCCTTATGTTCACTTAATGTTACACTGTTAAACGTAAATTATCTTTCTCCAAGTCACTAAATTATGACGACTGATTGAGCCACTATGTAATAAAAAATTATATTTTATTGTAAAAATATTCTATCGTAAATTTTGAATGTAAAAAATGATTTCATTATTAGTTTAGTTCAGTTATATTAACGTCCCGTTTTGAAGCAACACGAGGTTTGATGCAAGTTATTATTTACTTATGCAATATTTATTTAAATAGAATATACTTTTACTTTTTTTGAAAACCTTGCATGTAAAAGTATTTCACACGTATAGAAAACATCTGTCAAAATTAAGTTTTTTACACAAATCACTGAGTTACGCCCCATCGTTCCACTTTCTAGCACCTTGTTTAATCACTTAAAATTACTGTACTTTCCTCAAAACCCCAGAAATAAGAAATGCGAAAAAATATCTGTAACTTTATAAGTTATTAATTATCTATGCTATAGTTATCGAAAGTGCGTATAAGTTTTAAGGGGAACTTTGTGTTTAAAAATATTTCATACGACTGTATGAATTTTAAAAAAAGCTGTCAAAATTCCGAAATTCAGTTTTATTCACAAATCACTCAGATACGCCCCATCATTCCACCTTCTACGCACCTTGTTCAATCATCTAAAAATATTGTACTTTCCTCAAAACCCCAGAAATAAGTAATGCGAAAAAATTTTTCTGTACTTGTATCCTTGAAAAGCTGTCAGTTTGAGTAGAAAATGCGATCCGGACAATGGTTGCGAAGCGCTCCCGCTTCCTTCAAAGACGACTCCGTCCCGCTTCGTCAGTAACATCACGCCTCACTTGAGGTTACTCCAAGATAACACTCGGCCTTGAAAGTAACAATGCCGTAATATTTTACACGCTGATAATAAAATGCTAGAAAACTACCAACATAAACACATTATTCAATGAAAAGGAACATGGGATTTTATTGTTGAAAATATTTGTAAAATAAAAAAAATTACCTGTAATTCGTTTATACTGGCAAGTGGTGACATTTTACACTTCATAAAGATTAAAATCTTAAAATATAAATATATGAATAATAATACGCATCCACCGTGTTTCAGTTTTCGTCTTGTAACTATTTCGTTCCATACAAAAGCAGCAGCTGCCAAGAATGTTCTTATTGTCTGAAAGTAAAACGAAAAGACAATGAATAAATAGACCCTTGGCATATGAAAGAGTTATAAACCAACAGGAATCTTATTACATCATAAAATTAATTTCGAATTAAATTCAATGATTTTCTCAGATGAACTAAGTTTTCTTTATTAATGTAAATCAGATGAGATAAATAACTAGAAAATTTTAATACAACTTTTATTTAGGTGCAATGGTATTAAAAACTTGATAATTTTTTATTGAAAAAAGAGCTTGATGAAATATTATTACAATACTCGAATCGTTGCCTTATGGCGATTTCAACTAACTTCGTTGATAAGCAACTGCACAATATTTGGGTGCTAATTTTTTATAGCTGCATATCCTAATTAGAATTAACGCTTAACGAATTCAATAGCATAACATTGGAGTCTCGTAGTCTTGGACGTCAACAACGTTGTTGTTGGAAAATCCTTACCTTATGGCGATTTCAACTAACTTCGTTGATAAGCAACTGCACAATATTTGGGTGCTTATTTTTGACAGCACCATATCCTAATTAACGCTTAACGAATTCAATAGCATAACATTGGTTATGCTATTTAAATCTTTTATTTTAAAACACCGTGATGTTCCAAATCTTGAATGAAGTGCATGAAATAATCTGTTAATACTCTGTCTTATTTTGATCAACCAAGGAGTTCATAAATATATATATATTTTATGAAATTGGAAATCGTTCTCAAAAGAGATATTTTGACTGGTAAAGAAATTCTTATTACTCGCGAAATGTGTATCAAGTTTCATTTACGTTAAAAAGATTTGAAGGCTTATAAAACATTTTTAATGTAGTAACTTTAACAAGAAAAACTCATTCGTTTTTATGAAAATGTAATTAAATGTTTTCGTCGATGACTGAATTCAGAGACTCTAATTCTCAGTAGCTTTCCATTAAAATGACCTTATACTTTTAACTTTCTAATTTGTAGAACTATAAGTAAAATGCATATATATTTGCGTGATATTGTCAAAGCAAATAAAGCTTACAACTACAGTAGAACTCCGTTAATCCGAACTAATTGGGACCGGTGCCTGTTCGGATTACAAAAAATTCGGATTACCCAATATTCCGATCAAAATAGAAAAGAAAAAGGTGTGCTAACAAAAAATGTTAGTTATAAGTACTCAGTACTATCTCTTGAATTCTTTTATTCAAAAGCAATAGAAAGAGAATATGTCTCCCCTTGTCATTAGAGTAATGGAGGTGCTCCTGTATGAAGTGACTTCATGTTACGGCGAATTGCATAAGTTTCTTCAATGTGTACAAAATTATGCATTCTGAAAAAGTACTTTTTTTGTTTTTAGTATGTATATCTAAATCTTTTCAGGTAATCTTTTCAATTACATATAATTTTCGAAAATAAAATCGGTTCGGATTAACCGGAATTTCGGATTAGAGAGGTTTGGATTAGCGGAGTTCTACTGTATTCGTAAACAACAACGTAGAATTGGGCAACGGAAGCACAATTGACGAAATAATAATAAAAAAGTGTATAAAATAACTCATTAACCTCGAAAGGCTGTCTTAGATGCAGCCATTTTTTCAAAAGATTCTTTAAATTTTAAGCATTTATTTAACGTATATTCCCAAATCTCTCGAATTTTCTTCATTTTTTTTCCTTAGGTGCCAAACCTCTTGGTTGCGTTTTTAATACTGTTTCTGATGTTGAGGCAAGAACTCGCATGGTTTACGAATGTGGTTCTAACTGATCAAGAGCAAGAATAAAGATAAAATTGACTAGACAAGACTAGTAAAATTGACGATTACGATTAGTCTAGAATTTGCCGTGTAGTTTCTGAATTTTCCCATGACTATGATTATGTCTTCTGAATTATTAATTTTGTGATCAAACATTTTTAAGCCAAAGTTATAAAACCGGAACTTTGATAAAATATAACTCGAAGATAGCAAGCATAATTCGAACATAATAATAAAAGCTTACTATGCATTTTTATACCTTTGTTAACTTTTTGGTAAGATAGAAAAAAAGAAACAAAAGAAACTCATTTTAGACAGTTTTTCTTGATTATAGTTCTTAAAAAACATAATAAATTGTTCGTAATATCTTATTGAATGACGTTCTTTTATCGAATATTCTTCATAGATTTCACAGTATAAGTGTGCTTTTCCGGCTTTATAAATTAAGCTCAATGGCTATTAATGCTTTTTCTTAACTTCTGAATACCAGACACAAAGAGAATTATATATATCCAGATTTTCTTATTCTAAATTAATTTGTATTAATTCTTAATTAATTTGTATTCATGTGATTTACGCTGGATGGAAAACAAATTATTCCAATCAATATTTCTAAAATATTTTCAAGTAATACATCTGTTTGTAAATAGAATTTTAAAAAATGTTTAAACTTAAGTTAAAATAAATTTTAAAAAATATTTTATTCAACTTCAGCAATTTTTTCACATGAGAGTTATATAAAAAATTCTTAGAGAATTAGTAAGAGTATTGTAAAAATGTAATAGTATCTACCTAAGTCAACTAACTTAAGTCGAAAATATCCAGAAGCCTTGTATTATATGCATAGTCTTAAATTATGTATTTCTGCTCGAACAACTTTTTTTTTCAAATATTAATTCTTAAATAATTAACTATGGTATTTAAGTCTCATTTACGAAGTTCCATGGTTTATTTTTGAGTTATAGACTCTACTTGCCTAGAAGTCTAATTTTCAAAGGAAGTTGATATGCTTCGAAATTATTTTTATCAATTAGGCTCTCTTCGCAATATTTTAATAATTTTAAGCAATAATTGACTTAAAGGATCATATTTCAAACTCAGATTTTAATCTAGAAACCTACTAATAAAAGGCCTTGTTAAATGCAAGCTTCTTACAGAAAAATTTCCCAAATATTTTGAATCCATTTCGAATACAGTCCTTAGCCCTTGACAAAGTGAACTAGAATGGATTCCTTGTTTGTCTAATTCGATTCTCTCAGAGTATTTTTCTTAGTTTTTTACTTCCTCTGAATGATTTTGATTTCCATTACCACTAAAAAAGTATTCTTCTGAAAGCATACTTTAATCTTTGCTGATAACAACGATTGAATTCAAGTACAGTAACTTCGATTTCCCGAGATGATTGGGTCCGTAATCATGGGAAGAAATTTTAAATCATAACTTCTATTCTTTCTACAAGGTTTTCCAAAGTTGTTAACCTGAAAATTATAAAAAAAAAGTCTATAATAAGTACTGCCTAGTACTAAAATTTTGCAAACATTTTTATTAGTCATGAAACCTCTTACATTCATTTTTTGAAACAGTTTTCATAAGACGATTCGCAAATGTTAGCTATTTCCGCTGTTTCCTTTACATTTTCCCAATGATTCTTTAAAGAACATTCTTAAAAGAATATTCAGAAGAAGAAGAATGGAATTAGCTGGCATCACTATTAAAGTACTTAAGAATGGAACTATGTTTTTATTTTTTTGTAAATAACTTCTTGAGTTATAAAAGATCACCTCCCGATATCGAACTTTTACATACCCTCGCATCGTATCCCACCTGCGGGCACCACAAATATGTGGATATGAGAAGTCGCCGTATAGGTAAGCGGGTTTTCGATCCGGTCGTGGGTACAGTAATGGGGTAGGGAGGCTTGGGTTCCTCCTTCAGTGATAGTACGTATCTCCTTCGAGAGGGGTCGGGCCGTGGCCAGGTGATTGGCTCTAGGACTCCGACCTCAGTTCTCGAGCTATTGCAGCGGCTGTCATTCAGTTTTACCCGGATGCTACGGCAGGGTGGGGTGAATCAGATTTCTGATACCCTCGCATCGTGAAAATCGACTCCAACGCCAACTTTGATATCCTTTTCAGAAAAATGCGTTGAAGTTATTAAAACATAAAAAAACACAGTTCGGTTTTCTGGCACCTACTCAGTTATTATAAATCTTGGTTAATAGAGGCCCTGATAGGCTAGTTTCCATATAGTCCTGATTATTTAAATTTAGAATTTAATGGAATATTTTAGTATAGATTTCAGTTTGCTTTTTAGGACTATAATAAGACTGATTTTCAGTTGGCAACTCATATTCTATTACAACAATCGTCATCAGCCGAAACATAACTTAATTTTTTAATCCTTTTTTTTTGAAAAGCGTATTAACGCTAATAAAAAATTATGCAGTTAAATGCTGTAAAATAATTCAATGCTTTATCTTCGTTGCGTGCAAAAAAGCAATAAAAATAATCAATACATTTTAGAAAAAAAATGTTTTATAGCATAAGAATAAATAAATATAATTTTGTAGAGGTAAGGAAACTGGTTTTAATTTAAACTAGTGTATTCGATATAATACATGCCTAACATCATTTTTTAACTTGTGGTGATCAAATTAATGGTCACCTGCGTGTTTAGAAAATACTTTGAATGGTTCATTTCTTGTTTAGATTTATACGAAGTTAGAAAATTGGACTTAAAGGAGTTACTTATGTTCCAAGGTAGTAGCAAAAGAATATTACGATTCTAATAGATTCCAAGATAAATCAAATCCATCTTCTCGATGAATGAATTGATCATCAAGTCTATCGACAAGCCCAACTCTCTCAGACCTAATGCTGTCATTATCATGAAGACCTAACTAACTATATTATTCAGCGTTTTAATATGGATTCAACGTAAAGCCTGAAACATTGTCATGAAACCTAATTAAAAGCAGTTCATGTTATTGTTATAATTGCTTCTTTCTGTATCTAGTCTAGTCTATTTGTCGTATAAAGTATATAATTCTCAGTAGATCAGAACGCAGCGTAAGTCATTGCTCTAAAATAAACCTGGACTTCTGTATGAAGAACAAATCTTCCACTAATGTCTACTGACCATATATTTCTAGAATTGGAACAGACATTAAGTCAACATTGTGAAATTGTCTATAGAAATTGAAATGGTACTATTTTATTTTCAAGCGCTTGGAGGAAGGCGCCTCCCATTTTTCATTTTGCGCACGTATGTGCAAACATTTTTAGGAGCAGGTGCGGGAAAAAATAAAATAAAGAAATATTAAAAAAACCGGCGGGTCAATATAATTTCTTATAAAACTCAATTAGCAAATAATATTATTTCAAATATTCTTACTTATGCGATGAATGAAGATACGATTGCATTTCTAAAACCTCTTCATAATCTGGTTTGAACCGGGAGGCATTGATTATACTAATATTTTTATACTATTTTTTTTAATCTGCGGCAGGCAGGATAGAACCTCTAAGCTGGCCGCATCTGATCCGAGGGCCGTAGTTTGCCCATCACTGACATAGAGCAGTGATTCCCAAAGCTTGCACCTGTCTCGACTTCCTCACAATGGTGGCGAGATATATTAGAAATTTTCATAATTTTAAATATATTTTTAGTTCAGTTTCATAGGTCGCGACATTTTTGAAAAATGCTTACCACAGCTTAAGGCCGGTAGTGAGAAATATACTTTCAAACCTATAATATCGATAGTTTTGTGTGAATTATGAATCCATTTAAATGCCACTGATCTATTTACATTTACTGCTGTAGACGCATTTAAGAGCTCTGAGTAACGCAGTCAGCAGAGTGAGCTGCTCTTAATCTCTAGATTAGAGGTTCGAACCTCACCTAAGCAATCTTGACTCGTATGCCACTACCAAATAGTCTCTCTTCCTCTAATCTGAGCCGACATCTTTGTTTAAAGTCTTTAATTGCAACCTCAAAATTAGTCAAACTTCCCTTAGTCTTTTATTAGTCCTTTTCCATCTTACTCCTAAACCTTATTCCCTTTGACTTCTGTAGCCAGATTTAAAATGCTCTTTAGTAAATGTCCGAAGTGTTTACAATCTTCTCTTTTACACTTAGGTTGAGGAAAAGCGGAGAATTTTAATCCCATTTCATCGCCTAACAAGCAACACCACCTATCTCAATTTTTTGAAATTTCAAAGCCGAAGAAAATACTCAATTTTTCGCAACCAATAATGAATATTTCTGAATTTTTTCCCCCATCTGGTAGTAACTTGCGGTCTTATGTTTATATCAGAAGTTTAAAAAATGCAGAAATATCCGTTATGGGTTGCGAACAATTTAGTGTTTTCTTCGTCTATGAAATTTCAAAAAATTGAGATAAGTAGTGTTGCTTTATAAGCAACAATTTGCTACTTCCCATTTGTGCGAAGTCTGGTTTTAGACAGTTGCTGTCAGAAAGGGTAGATGAGTCCAGTTTAATTCTATGATTTGAGAAAACGTGTAGTGGTCAGCAAGCTTATCTATCCCACTGATCATTATACTTATTAAGATCTGTTCTATAAATTTTTATTAAACCTAAAATGGGATTTGCTTATTTTTGCTTGAGCTATACAAAAACTATTGTCTATATTGCAAAAAGTACTAGTTGGAGTTTTGCATAGGGAACATTGGAAAAAACCTGATTTCAACAATGACGCCGAGAATCGAATTTGGGAACCACTGATTTAGTGCTCATATTTTCGCATTCGACAACTTTCAATGTTTGAGAATTTCTGATTTATCAGAAGTAAAATATCATAGGTGCCACACTCGAAAAATCTAATTTCTCGTTCAGAAAACCAATGTTTCAGGAATGTTAAAAACGACTTCCAAGTAATATTTTGGATCACTGTATCCAAAATTCTTGGTGACAGACATTCATTATAATAGCACAGATAGGTGAATAGGATATCAGTTAGAATTCTTAGAATATTTCATCACGTTTTCTTTACATTCAAGGTCCATTATGACTAGATTTGACTTCCATTTGTTATATGAAAATTAAGTTATATTACCACCAATGTGAGCAACCAGTGGGAAATCATTGAGTTCCCTTCGCTTTTGTTGTTACTGTAGTGAATACAAGCCCACACTTGCCTTTTTGTGTGTCGCGTCCATATTTGCTATGATGTCAGTGAAACTCCCAGTTCTTTCCTAGTTCATTGCGTTGTCTTGAGAGATCCTATAAAAATACTTAGAAACAATATAGTGCTTTTTTAATGCTTTCATCGAAATATAAGTTGTGGTATTTCACTTTCTTTCTGATAGAAATATTTTCAGTATGCGTGTATAACCGTTCAATTTTAAAAGTAATGAGATTCCTACTAGATTATTTCTGAAACCTTATTATTTATTTATTTATTTTCCCTTTTAATAGGATTTCGATGCTTTAATCCCGTTCAGGGTTACTAAGAAAAATTCTAGAATACTATTGTTCCTATATAGAGACCATGTCAACACTTTACATTGAACTACTTTCATTATTTGTTCATCAAAAGAACCGATATTAACATTAGGCTTCCTTTAGAAATGAAATAGAAACAAAATTAGTGTCGCATTTTGCCATAAATTATACGTGGATGAAGTACAGTCTGCATAATTATATTTAGAGGTAAATAAAAGAAAATACTTCCACTTCATAAAGGGTGTTGCCGAATTCGACCGACAAATTCAGAGGGATAATAGTAATCACCATAGAACATAGGGTCCCAAACGACATTTAGACTGTGAAAATCGCAAAAATACAGGGTGTCCGAGAATTGCTGGAAACTATTACAAATTAATAAAAAAAAACAATGTTTCAACTAATTTTTAAAAAATGAAAGCGCATTTTTTAAAGTTTTTTTCAGGTAGTTAACACGCCGGTTTGGTGATCCAGGGGGTCGTAAATTACTGAAACCGAAAAATTAGTTTAGAGTCATTATCTGCAAAAATATTAAAACTTGAAGAAAAATAAAAGCATGAAATTGTAGGGAACGTTACACGCTTTCATTTGTTATAAACATATAGTGTGTGAAAACTGAAGAGTTTTTGAGATATTCAATAAAGACTAAAAAGGCACCAGAAAACACGGATTGGTTTCTGCTGATCGGTAGCGTACCGATATTGCTACCGTTGTTTGCAGAGGATGTTGCAGAATTCGTCTATCTATTTTTGCGATTTTCACCGACTAAACGTCGTTTGGGACCCTATGTTCTAGGGTAAATGTTCATTCTCTTGATGCCTACTATTACCCCTCTGAATTTGCCGGTAGAATTCGGCAACAACCTCTGCAAACATTGATAGGAACATCGGTTTGCTACCGATCTGTAGAAACCAATCCATGTTTACTGGTGCCCTTTTTAGTTTTTCTTGAATATCTCAAAAACTCTCCAGTTTTCACACTACATGTTTATAACAAATTAAAGAGTGTAAAATTCCCTACAATTTCATGCTTTTATTTCTCTTCAAGTTTTAATATTTTTGCAGATAATGACTCTAAACTAATTTTTCGTTTTCAGTAATTTACGACCCCCTGGATCACCAAACCGGCGTGTTAACTACCTGAAAAAAACTTTAAAAAATGCGCTTTCATTTTTTAAAAATTCGTAGTTGAAACATTGGTTTTTTTTTTATTAATTTTTAATAGTTTCCAGCAATTCTCGGACACCCTGTATTTTTGCGATTTTCACAGTCTAAATGTCGTTTGGGACCCTATGTTCTATGGTGATTTTTCATCCTCTTGATGTCTACTATTACCCCTCTGAATTTGTCTGTCGAATACGGCAACACCCTGTATAAGTTACTTTCTTGTACCATATCTGAGTTTTGTAGCTTTCACCATAATTAAAAATCGTGATTTGTGCTTGCTTTCGTAATCTCTAGGCTAAACCTTTGTTAATTACTAAGAGGGCCATCTTACACAATGGGCTAATTGGGCTGTAGCCCAGGGGCGCCATTGATCCAAGGGTACCTAAAAATTTACAATACTGATTTCATTTTAATTTGGAACCAAAAAGTTATTTAATTTTAATACTATTAAATATATTAAAAGTTAAATGTCATTAGGGCCTGTAACTAAACAACAATCGATTTTGTAATGTTACATAAAAATGTAACATTGACTTGTTACATAAGCATTACATTAAATGTGACATATGACTTGTTTTTGCCTCTCAATTATTGTATTAGGTAAATATTTTTATTGGATAATAGGCGCGCAAATTATTAGTTACAGTTCTTATGGGGCGTCAAATTACTCTGGCCCAGGGCGCTCAAATGTGTTAAGACGACCGTGATTATTATCTGATATAAAAGTTATCAGAACTGAGTAACACATTTATGTCATCGGGATTTACACTCGCTTGCCACTTGTTCAGATCACTTACATTTTCTTTGACTGACCAAACTACGTGTGTTAAAGAAAGTGGCTTATGAATCATTATAAGAAATAGTGCTTGGAAACCTCTCTTTACTTAATGATTTATGATTTAACTGTCGTGTTATGCCGGAAAGTCTGTGTTAGGTATCACCTGAAGCATTATTTCTCGTTTTATGATGTACTCAAATTTAATTTCTGGCTAAACACTTGCTTGACATTGCCGACAGATTTCTCTTGATTCAGTATCGTTTTTCATACATGAAGAAAACATTTTTGGATCCTTTTTCTGGTAGATGTCGCTTATAATTTTCAATCCAGTTTTAAAAATACCCTTCCTTGCTAGATTCTTTATTAGGCAAATTTGCTTTAGTATTTCATTTTGAGTATCGGATTTTATAATCTAGTGCGTTTGAACATTTTAATCCGAAAAACCTTTAAATAACATTCAATTATATGTTAAATGATGGTAAATTACTTGAGGATCAAAATATCCTCTCCTTTAAAACCATAATTCTATTATCTCTCTGCTAATAAAGGCCAAAATTGTCGTTATGTTTTGTGGCTGAACGGAACGAACTAGTAATCACAGCTGCCTTTTTTTTTTATTGTAAGCTCTAGATAGACATGATATGTTTCATTAAATGGATTATGATAACGTTTTTAGTAACTAACGTGAAAAGTCGAAGTTTACAGTGCAATTAAATACATAAAAGGTATGATTATAGTCACTCAATGGGATTTAACCTTCCAGCGGGCTCTCTCTTGCAAGAGATACTTGAATTGTGCATCGTATTACATATTTATATCGTTATTTTATATATTTAAATGCAATTTTATTTATAAAATCTTTGTTTACTATTATGCTAATAAATACAGATGAAATAAATAAAAGTTGCAGTTATTTTTGTAAAACAACACGATATATATATATATATATATAATTTGCGTAAGCGCGCCTGCTGGAAGGTTAACCCTCTGACTGCGTATACCGCGATTTCAGCAGGTTGGAAGCAAATCTACTTTCTTCTGCATTCTACGGAGGCCGCGGTGGCCTAGTGGTAAGGTCCCGACCCCGGGACCGGAGGGTCGCAGGTTCGAAACCCGATTCCACTGAAGATCCGCCGTGTATGGGGCCTGTTGCACGCTAAATCATACGTAGTGGCCAAACGTCCTCCCGTTGGTGTGGCGCGGAAGTTTGGAGATGGGGGTGCCAGTTCAGGTGTCGTCCTCGTCATCTGACCGCGGTTCAAAATTACGAGGTCCGTCCCTAAATAGCCCTCGTGTTGCTTCAAAACGGGACGTTAATATAACCTAACCTAACCTAACCTGCATTCTGCGAATTTCACAGGCTAATGTGTTTACTTAGTACTTTTATAGCGTTGAATCATATTATACTAATAAAGTTTTGCACTCGGTTACTCAACGGTCACTCACTTGTCTCAACGGTGTCTGAACACGTTTGCAAACGTTGTATCTAAGTAGTTATTTAAAAAAAAATTCACAGCCAGGGGTTTAATGGAATGTTTTCTTATTTTAAATACAGTAGAGTCTCGATAATTCGAGGTGGACGGGACCGGGCCTACCTCGAACTATCAAACGAAAACTCGAATGATCGAAATCATAAAATTTAATAAATAAATAAATGAAAATAAAAGCAATGTTTAAATTTCAGTGTAGTATATTTAAATGAAAAATGTACTTGCATATTATTACATTACTGCTGATAGCAACAGGTCAATTATATCTTAAAATAATCGTCAATTGTTTTTTGTTTAAACACATTGCTCCTATATATCGATCTTATATATATCCCGTTTTCTTTGGGAGGGGGCATTTCTGCAAGTGGCTTCGGGGTGCGCAGTGGACATATGACCCGTCGAACAACAGTAAAAACAGATGCAGCATTTCCTTCACGTGTTGTGTATGTTTTGGTCATTATTTGGGAGCTAAACTGATTTTTTCACTAACTCGGATTTATGGAAAACTCGAACAATCGAGACTCTACTGTATGTAATAAATTTATGTAAGTTGGCGTAAGTTATACTATTTTGAAGTTCAAAACTTTTCTTTCATAATTAGTTTGCATCTTTTTATTTATCCTATATTGTGGTTATAACGTTATCAGACGCCAAGTTTAAGAAGACATATAATTGATGACATTCTATCAAAACCTTTAATGAAATGGCATCTTGAATAAGAGCCTTGGATTTTCCAAAACGCGAAATTCTTAGCACATCCCGAATTGCTCCAGAAGATTTTGAAGTGAAACTTACCCATCTAGGAATGTGAGGCATGAAATCTATAGCTATTTTCAGTTTAAGTAATCTACTTCTTCTGTTCGAAAATAGATTCTTGTGTTCCAGCAACAAGAGTTTTGCTTCGAGATCTGAGAATCCCATGTTCCAGTTTATTATGCATCTTAAATCTGTTGAGTCTCGAAGGTTGTGAGAGTATGTGAAAGTTTTAAGAGTAATATGATAATTTAGGAATCAATTCATTGTGTGAATATACCTCAAAATTATTGTGGCCATTTCCATAAGTATAGGGTGTCTCTTAAATAGGTAATTGTGCTGTGCAATATACCAAACATTGAAAATCATTTAAATGTATTTCGTTTAAAAAAAAACTGTTTCTTCTGATTATTTCTAGTTCGAAACAGTTAATGACTACATTCATATTTACTTCTTTTTTACTAATTTACATTAATAAATAATAATGTCAAAGTTGAATTATTATAAATATAAATATTTTTTTACACTTTCCAAGCTTTGAAATTTTTATATCATTTGATAAGATGGTGACCACAAGAATAAAAGTTAATTTAAGTTGTAAGTAGTACCTTCTTAATTTTTTTTTATATCAAGAACAATAATATTTTAAAGAATGTCATTAAAAGCAGTTTATTAACTCTTTCGATACGGGAACGTCCCAAACGTCTCTTCAAGCTCAAGACGACGGCCGTCCGAAGCGTTCAAATATCACTGCGAAATTTCCACCCCCTTTCGTTAATAGTGATTGATTTCAACCCAGCTGCGCGCGCTTTCTTCGTTAGAGTGGCTCGCCCAGATGGATTAGTTTAAAAAGGGGGGGGATCTTAGAATTCGAACTGTGCCAGCTGTCATTGTGGTTTTTGAGGGGGGGAGTGAATTTCCCTTATCTCTGAAAGAGAAGCTCGGGCGTTCCTGTATTGTGAAGTCCCTCTTTTCCAATTTCTTAGGAATCAGAGGGTTAAACTTCTAAAAAAAACTGATCAAAAAGTTTGGCATGGCTACCTCTAAGAGTGCGGAAGTTATATTACTGGATTTTGAATATACTTTCAGTACATTTACCAGGTCTTCATAAATATTTCTAGAATTTGATGGGCTTTTTTGTAAGAGGATATGTAAGGAATATATCGTGCCAAACTCACGGCCACATTTATGCCAAAATTGCTGAGATTAATTATTAAACAAACTATTTAAATATTGTATTAATTTGAGGTAAAGCATAAAGCATTTTTTTTTTAAATTGGAGGTGAACGTAAGGTTTGTTACAATTTTTTTCCTCTAAAGTGATTAAATTAGTTCGACAGCTCATACTCACTTATATTTGAAGCAGGAACTTAAATGAGATATCCATATGCATATGAGCAATTTCTCTTACCAATAAGGCAGCATGGCGCAATGGTCAAATCTATGGCTCTTGCGCCACAAAACCAAACTCAAATTCTCTTACCAATAAAAACCTACAAGATGTGACTTACATTTAAGGAAGTTGCTATATTTAAACTAGTTATTACATTATCATTTTTTTGCTTAGAAATTATTTTTTTATTTGCTTAAGAGTGATAATAAATTTAAAGAAATAAACTGTTTCATTTATTTGATGTCTTACTGGCTTTCCAATTGGGCTGAGTCAAACATTTAAACAATTTTTTAAAAATTACTTTCAAAGGCATGTAAATTTTGGTCAAGATGAGTTCATTTAACTTTACTATCAGCATGTTCAGCAGTCTAAATTTCCATTACATGCTACCCAAGGAAACAGAAGAAAAAAAACCTTTTATTTTTAAGTATCTATAATAAACGAAAAACTCTGAAATCCAAGGCACAATTTTGCAGGATGCAATAAAGCTAAAATTATTTTCAAACTTAACGAATTTCTAACAAATATAGTTATTTATCAGTTAGACGGGTATCAACGTGAATGACAGCGTCTAGTGCAGATGAACAATTTGCCATTCGTTGGTGTAGAACATTTCTGTCTGTTTCTTCTCTTTGGTTCAGTGAGGAATCGTACCATGACACGAGGCGATTGTTCATTCTGCGTATTCTGTAAAATAAAAAGAAAAAAAACTCGTTTATCTGATGGAATTTGTTCCATCCAGCATAACATTGACGTGAAAGCAAACATTATTGCCTTTCTTTGGTGTTGACCAATCAAAACACAATTAGCCAAGTCCCTTGTTCAAGCAGGGATTCTTCCTATAAAAAGGAGACATTTTCCAATTTTAATGTTTGTAGACACTTAACAGACGTTCGTAGCAGCCATAAAACACACTTTTTATCTTCTCCATGACTTCATGCAGCAAAATGAGTGTGCTCAGCCGGTTCGTCCTCCAGATTTTCCTCCAATAACAGATATTCCAATGAGAACGCCTCTTGTACTGTTTACCTTGTGAAAAATTCTGTAAACGTTGGACAGAATCCTTTAGCTGAGTACACAGTCGACAGAAGAGATTGAATTCGACCTCAATCAGATAAGAAAACCATCCTGAACCGGTGGAACTGTTTGTTCTTATCAAGCTTTAAATTATGTGGAACCAAACACTGGAGAGCGTTTGAGAAACAATAAACAGATATTATATTATAGAGACTTTCTGATTGTGGACTCAGCAAACAGGAGATTTTTTTATATTCATGTTACCAAGGCTGTGTTTAAGCTAGGAAAAAACCCATGATGAATCTTTTTTTATAACGAATCCCTTTCTTTCGTGTGTCTTTATTTTGAATTTAGAGCAATATTTTAGTTAATATACTGTAACTATTTATCTTCTAAAATTTTTTCCATTGCTTGTCATCTTTTGTTACAAACTTCAGTAACATTAGTTCCAACATATTTCTAAAGCCAACCAATTCTGGGATGGCTAAAAAATCTTTGAAAATGTATAGAATGTTTCACTACAGAGAGTATAAACTTCTGGAGGGGATAGAGTTCTAAAAGGGGAATCAGAATCAAATAGCAATGCTGAGTCAGGAAGGTCATTATCCTATCATATACTCCTGCCCACCATTATTCTACAGTGCCCTCCTACCTACCATTATCCTACCGTGTTCTCCTAGCCACTATTTTCCTAACTTGTATTTGTTACACATTACATCATACGCAGGGGACCGAATGTCTCTCCGCTGGTGTGATGAGGAAGTTTGGAGAGGGGGTGCCAGATCAGGTGTCGTCCTTGTCACTTAACCGCGGTTCAAACTTATGAGGTCCGTTCCAAAATAGCCCTCGTGTTACTTGAAGATGAGACTTTAATATAACTAAACCTAACTTGTAAAGAGCGCCCTATCAAGCAAACTCGCAAGATGAAGTATAGATCATTTAATAACATTCCTGGCGACTAACGAAGACCTAATTAAAAGTCAAAATACAACACCGTCACATACTCCAGCCTAGAAATAGATAATTCGAAAGATTCACCTCCCAGAACCAGAAGTTCGATGAATACCCAGTTGAGCAAATTCTTCCGCAATTCATTCGAAAAATTCACCCTTCACATCACTGCCAACCCTTAAGTAACAATTCCAGCGATCCCTCAGTATAAACAACAAGACAGAACAAAAAAAAAAAAAAAACAGTCCCACGATTTTTAGGATGGTTGCGACAACTTTCATCAGTATAACCGGTGGTAATACGTTATTCAATTCTTCTTTCTCGCCGCATCGAACAGCACTATCAGCCCCGAATCATGGAGCTGCAACTGTATGAAAACATGTAACTAAAGGTAACATTCAAATATGATAACTCCTTTTGTAAATATTTTATATTATACTCGGATTGTAACCTTCTATGTGTTTTTTATGATATTCTTCTTTGTTCATGTATAATTATGTTCCCTTTCAAGTGTTTTTATAACTAATGATTTTTTTTTTTTTTTTTGCTTTTGCTTTTTCAATAAAGTTTCACGCATACTCATCCAACCAACAGGGAGCCGCTTAGGCTCCGAGTTCGGGGGTATGCTATGGTGTTATGTATGTGCTCCAATCTACCATTATCCTATTGTACACTCCTAGCTACCATTATATACTGTGTGTTCTTAACTATCATCATCCTACTGAATAATACATGGAAGGAACACGCTTAAGTGTAAGTGTGTTTTATTAATGACTATAGGTATATACATTCACGAAATGTGGAGGTTACAAGATTTCGAATTTGAGCTAATGATCTTTAAAATGTGTCTGACATTTGTGCTTGAAACACAGGCATTCTAGTAGATTGACGGCATGCCTGGAACTGCTGTAGCAACTACGGAGAAGCGGGTAACCAGCCCCTCATCGCAGTCCGCTGAATTGCCGTTCCAAAAACCTTTCAAATTATCTCAGAAAAAATTATCAGGGCCGGATAGGTCTTAAGACTGTATTCGCCAAAGTATGAGACCACCAAGTCCGCTCCACCGTAGTCTAAACGTCACGTATTAGTGCTGAGATACCAAATATTCATCGCATCAGCTACTGCACTTGTCTATCAACAAAAATTTCGGGGAAAACTTATGTAAAATTTCTAAAGTACATCCATGACATGAGATATGGGCGTATCTAGCAGTTCCCTAAAAAGGAGGATTGAGCACTTACTGCAGAATAGATGTTTTTGTGTAGCATAGAGGTTCTCAAACACCGTAATAAAATGAGAAGTCAAAGGCGAGATGGAATTTCCAACCCAGCAGATATATAGGAACATGATCCGATTTGTTTCTGTGCAATCTGTATCTCCATTGTGCGTATTGTAATATAAAACCTTACATAATCTCTTACTTAGACCAGTTTTTATTTGAGATTTCTAGCATCATTATGATCATAATCATCAGAATAGGAATAATACAGTTGCAGAGTTTCTAGAAAATTTCTTCAATCATATCAGAAGGGGAAAAAATCCTCTTAGCGATCTTATTATAGTTATTCTCATTTCAGTTCCGCACAAGAAAAAAAAAGAGACCGTTCTTCCGTTTTTACTCATTTTAGTCAAATATTATATGAACGCTATTTCAGTAATTAAGTTCGGTTTAGAATGAACTGTTCTTTCGCTTACACAAAAACAAAAGCCGAATATATATAGTGTAAATTTAAACGTTGATGTATCCTTCGATTTAAGACAGGAAAATCTTGAAACAAAAACTGTATTCTCATATTCTTCATACAATTCTTGTATTCTTTTAGATAAATTACACTTAAATTTTCCCTTTTTCAGAATTTTCGGCCTCATTTAATGCCATATAAATGAGATTATAGTGTATTGTGCCTGCTATTTCATTTTAATGAACTCTGAATACATACATTTCGCCAAGTTAATTTAAATATTTTCATTTTTATATTTTATCTTTGCTTGATGTAATAGCTTATTTATTCCTCCATGCATTCCTTGTATATCAGGTATATCAGTCAAATTTATATAACGCGTTAATTACGTAATTTGTGTGTTTAAACCTTTTAAATAACTTTTTGCACAGTTAACGACACATAGCACAACTGAGAACTACAAAATGGAGAATTATCTTTGATCTCAGGCAAGTTCATCTCAGAAAACGGTTTCATTTCCAGAGCTCCTAGTGGCTTGCGGGATAGAAAGCAAAATATAATCTTTCAGTTGAAACTTTTTAAATCAGAATTACTTGAAACGAAACTTGAATTTCTTATCTGTTCATTTCTAAATAAAAATTCGTCTTCAACATTTATTTATTTCTTTTTGTTGGATTCATTCTTAACAAAAATCAAATTCCATTTACAGAGTGTTACAGAAAATACAAAACTTATAAAAATGATACAAAAGTAAGAATGTGTCAAAAACACATCTACATATATAATAATAGTGCTCAAAAAATTCATCAAGAAGGTAAATATTTTTCCGAAACTTCAACAGTTGGAAAATAAATTTAAAGATAAACATAAGTAAGGACACTTAGCATAAAGGTGACTATTCAATAATAGCAGTACTCAAGCAGATAACACAATGATAACAGTACTCAAGCAGATAACACAATGATAACAGTACTCAAGCAGATAACACAATAATAATAGTACTAAAAATCCATCATTAAAGCAAATATTATACGAAAAATCAATAGAAAGAAAATAAATTGAAAAATAAAAAATAAATAAGAATTAAAAAAATTCAGCATCAAAAGAACACAATTAAAAATCTTCCAAAATGCCGAAACATACATCCATAATTTTTATATGACAAAAAAATATATAAATTTCAAAGATATAATTTTACAGTAGTACAGTTGTAGTATAGATATTAGCATAGTTGTTCTGAAAATTTAAGAAGTAATTAGACTGAGTTATGGGATGGAGAAGCATCCGAAAATACACGTTTTGGGACAATTTTGGTTTCATAAAGCAATTCGGAACAATTTAGATCTGCATTTTTCTAAAATCCATTATTGCACAATAGGTAGTCCGGTGTGCACTGGTTCAAAGGGTCAGCAGAAATTGATCCAATTTTCATAGCAAACCATATACATACATAGAAATTGTTTAAAATAGTGATTCCGAAATCCATAAAGGTTGGTAACTTTTATCACATCTCGAATCGCGCGAATAATTATTTTTTGTTAATACTGTGTAATTTTCAAATTGCTTAAAGGGTGATTAATAATTTGAAATAAAGCTTCATAAAAATAATTATAACTGAAATGTAAAATACTCTAAATGAAAAAGAGACTGAATTTCACAGGTTAGAGTGAGACAAAAATGCCAAATCTGCGTTGAAATGTAACTGCCTCAAACACCTGTATATTAGACTGAATAAACTGTATATGGCTTACCGGATACACATAAAATTTTTATACCTAATGGTAAATAGATATAAATTTTGTTTCCAACATTGTACTCGAAAGATGTTATAATCAAGTCTCTGTTTAGATAAAAATAAAAAGCATTTTTATTATTTCTTTTTGAATAATTTAAATCAGAGTAATTTGTGTTTTAAAATGACATTTAACACAGGTGCGAAAGCGAATGTCATATTTAAACTCCTCGTGAAATTTAATATTGTTCTTCAAAGTTAAATGCCATTTTTCTTCTCCAGGTGAAAAATAATTGTCGAATGACGCTAAAGTAGCGGAGGACAAACGTCAACTTCTGTCGTTTGAAAGTAAGGTTTAAAAAATTATTTTCTTCTCAGAAACATATTTGTGGTTATTAAAAATAGCTTTATTTCAAAAATGAATTTTTTTTAAACTTTTCTAATTTTTTTTACTACGGTTCAATGTTTCTCATCGCAATGCATGAGAAATTTACTATACTAAAATCATTAGACAAAAAATAGTGCATTACTATTTATCTGAAATATCATTACATTATAATTTTTATCTCTAGATAATGAAAAATTCATTTAAATTTTACTTTTACATGATTTTACTCATTTGAACACCTTGTTACCCAAAATACTTTTAACGATTACTTTTCCTTTCTAGAATGTGTAGCAAATATAAAAAATTCATTGTAATCGACAAAAAATTCGATATTAAGAGCTATTTGAATCTCCATGTTTTAGATTTCCCTAAGTCTTAAAAATTTATTTTTTAATTATGTTTGTATATTTGTGCGTCTGTCCATTTGTATGTCAACCGAACCAAATGACTATTACAATGAGATAATTATTACTAAGACTACAACTAGACGAAATTTAGCATGCGATTCTTGCTCCAAAATTGTAGATCTAAATAAATTCTTGGTTTGAATTTGTCAACGAGAAAATGCATTTTATCTAAATACACTTTTCGTTACCCTAAATAAGCAAATTCCCCCAAAAAACTGGTTCATATTTATAGATTTTTTTTAATGCTCATTGATATTCACGTTGGATGAAAATATTATAAGCATTTTGAATTATTGCAAATATTTTCATACGCATTGACACTCGCATTCAAAGAAAATGTACGAATTTTAGCTATAGTCCATCGAATGAGAATGCCAATTTAATCACTATACAAAGACAACTAGATTAGATGTATTTAACCACGATTCAATTTCATATTTCTAAAAATATGGCAACGAATGTTTGTCTTTACCTGTTTTGTTACTTTACTTTTGCCTCAATACCAATAATTCACTTTGCAGAGCTTACTTCTATTCTTTATTATATAGACGTATAATTATATCGCTTAAAAATATTATTTAGTTTTAATTTGCTGTCGTAATGTGTAAATAATAGCGATTTTCATTGATATAAAAACCTATGCTTTATAAGTGACAGTTTTATATCGGGGTAGATAATAAAATCGAGCTAAGAACACTATGATTTTTTTAAAACATGATCAAGTCATACGGATCATAGTTTTTCCCCTAGAAAGGAAATAAGTTCTTACCGGATTATCAAAATTATAGTTGTTTGATAGATTTATGCATTAATCTTAAAACACATACATCCACTGTGGAATATTTTTAGATTGTTATGAATACGTTTCTGTACATTATATGAGTTACGTATTTTTAGATCTGCGAAAAAAGTTTTTCTATAAGCCTATATAGAAAACAATCAGAAGCCATTGACTTGTATGAGAAAAAAAATGTCTTTAAAGAGAACATCTCATGAAGTGGGATAATTTAAGAAGTTCAAATTTTATCAAGAAGAAGACCGCGCTTCACAAGCTTAAGCTCATTAAGCTTGGAGTCTTTTAATTAAAACGCTCCAAGCGTTAACCATTAAGCTTGGAGTCTTTTAATCAAATATGTTTGAATTTTCAGCCTAATAACATTTCAGCATCATTGGTTCATAAAAATCAAAATGAATTTCGGATTTTTGCCTGTAAAAAATGAATATCAGCTGTTTTACATAGGATTTGGTGATAAGATACAAATTGAATAATATGTAACTTATTTAATATGTATTCAATTAATTGAATAATATTATCTTTATCACTTAAAAGCTCCTTGCAATATTTCATTCAATATCAAAAAATCACAAATATTAACAAAGAATCTGATGAAAAAATCTGTAGAGCGCAAAATCAAAAGCAATTTTTAAAAGAAATTATTCACATTATTCACTATTTGGGATTATTTCTTTCATACAAGTTCATTCCGTGTGTATGATACATGCAGCGAAATAAATTTGAAATTACAGAAATTTCATCATATCAAAAATTGCGATTTTATGTAAGTGTTTCAAATTATAAATAAATATCAGCGCATCAAAAAGTTACAGAAAAAGAGAAAATACTTCTTAAGAATGGAAAAAAAGCATTCAAAAAAATTATTTTAGTGAAATAAAAAATTTCTTACCCTGTACTGGAATATAGGTAAAATTTCTGCGAACGAGCATTAAAATGCTTTACTGTCTTAATTTTGGTTTAAGAAATGTCTGTTACCTGAGATCTTGCGCAATATGCATTCATATCATATTGAGATATAACTACTTTAGTTCGTGCAGTTCCAACTTATTCGCAAGATCGTTTAATTAAAAAAAAGTTTAAAATTTTGTTGATTTTCTTGAAATTAAAAGCTATTTTCAAGAAGAAACCAGATGTTCTATAATGAATTTCTTCAATGGTTAGATTTTTCAAAAAATTATTTTTAGTAAGTTAATAACTGACTCTTTAGTGCAGGTTCCAATGACATGACTTCACTCTGAAAATCCTATTTTAATATCATTTTTCATACAGTGACTTCTCCACACCCCTCATTAGTTCCGATTTATATAATTCGCAAGATATACAAATCATTATTTTAGTAGAAAAGAAGTAGTGCACTTGATTCATATTTTCCTTGATTTTATCAATTTTCTATTCATTATTTTCTGTGAACTCGTTTAATTCCAATGTTGCTGTATTATTCAAATGTGTTCCAGTTCATGTTAGTAATTTAGGTCTATATTATAACGTAATACCGGTTCGTATCACTACTTTCTTTATATATTATAGCGTACCGATTCACTTGACTACTATATATATCTCAGAACTTTACCCACTGCGTCCTACACTTGTTTGTGAATGTCTAGAACCTGAAAGTTTCAAAACGGAATTTACTGTGTAAAATTAAAAGGACTGAAATTTAGGAAGCCATGCATCATTCTTTAAATGCTATTTTTTAAAATTAGGTTTATTCAGTTCGTTGTTCTCTGATACAGGTTGATATAAGTATATATATTTATTTTTTTAAATATTTCATTTTAGTGTTTTCAACATTCATCTGTAGCCATAAACCATCGCCCTAAAGTCTACTATAGTATCTTAATCTGTTAGGATCGAAATAACTTAAGATTATTTTTGTTTCAATTGGAACAGTAGCACAGTTGCCAACTGGGAGGACATTGGTAAGGGGCCATTGTGGTGGGTTGGGGGTGACATTATGCAAATATGTGAGACCTTTGACCTTCCCTCCCATTCAGTATTTGCTACCATTACTTTAACATAATGTCCTTACTTTCTCCAGATTGGTCCGTTTCTTTCCTGTAGGAGGAGCTATCGTGATTTATGGGTAGTCGGGAGCTTTTCTTAAAGGGGGAGTAAAGTGCTTAAGTACTCCCAGAACGACCCTAAGCGATTTTCCTGTTGGGCTTTAGGGGAATCGGCGTTCCATTCATTCTTAGTGATAACACCATCTCTCAAATATGTTGCTTTTTCTGCATGTATCTGATGCTGTATTTGGTTAGTTCGCCTACATATAATACGAAGAGTGTTAAAAAAGATATCTGATATGATATATATTTTTCCATGGAAAAAATGTATCATTTCCAATATAATCTCTTCTCTCCAGTATCAACGGAATTTTGCCTATTCTTACCGAAATATGTTCAGGATAACTTCATAAATATATTAAGAGATATAGTCTGTTCATTTTCTGAGAAATTAGTCTTTAATATTTGATTTAGCAGCATAATGGGAATAGTAGAATAGTTATGAGAGAGGACTTCAGTCGGATATAACAACTATTTCTATTAGTCCGTAAAAATACCTTCTTTTTAAATTTATATGAACGAAAAAAAGATTGCTCATTTGTGTAAAAAAGACATCTACTAATAAATTTATTTTGTTTCATAAAAGTAAACAAGGTTATGAAATGAGGATCTTATGCGGGCAATTTATTTTTAAAATGAAACTTACTTTACGTATTATTGTATGAAAATTATGAATTTGCTAACTCAATGATTTGTATTCTTAAATCAGTTGATTTCAAAAATTTCCTCTCCATCTGAATAT
>BGPR01007185.1:0-73267 GCA_013235015.1 Araneus ventricosus | reverse complement strand
CGACAGCTACTCCCTACACTCCTTACTATTAAATATTGCATGCGCCCCACGTTTTTCGTTTTAAATCTGTATGGGGTTATAAATCTGTACGGGGCTAGAAGAAATTATTTTATACTTTTTAGTCCATTTCAAAAACGTGGCATATTAATTTTGTAAACTTTTATTTAAATAATTATTTTCTGCTTTTTAGCCTTGTGTGTGTGAAATTTTACAATCGATTTTAAACATCTTGATGAGATTATGACAGAGACGTGTGGAAAATTTCAGGTTTATTTCAATTTCTCTTCACCTGATCATGAATAGAAAATTGTTATACCTACCCACCAATAATATATCAATCTGTTTAATTGTTATTTTCCTGAAAAATCAAGTTACGTGACGCAGAGACCTTCACTAAGACATCTGGCTACCGCGGAGCATTTCTCCGGAATTTCACGGCAAACAAATAATTGTCACTCTGGTCTCTGGGTATCCTCCCATCCGAACTTCAATCCACTCTTCGATGTTTTCCCACTACTCACTGCGGAATTTCTTGGAATCCACTTCTACAAACTCGAGATTCCCCCTCCCCCTAAACTACACTATTCATGACTGACGCCTGGATAGCGCCATCTATCGAAGCTCTGAGTCGGTCAACACAAAATAATAAATAAAATATTAACAGGCAAACAGAGAGACAAGAACGAGAGTTAATATTGCATTATCATCTAGTTCTGAGATATGTTTAAAGTTTCAAGTCTCCAGCTCATCGGGAATTTATTTTAAAATCGATTGCAAAATTTGTACCGAACAGGCAGATAGACAGACAAGAAAGCGAGTTAATAGAAACGTAGTAATAATAAAAAGCATAATGCCCACAAATTTTTAATGCAGAATTTGGATTTAACTACAGTATATATGTATGAGATAATAAAAGATATTTTATACACTTGAAATTCAAATATTATAAAACATCTCTGTTTTGTTTTTTTTTTGAAAAATGAAAAAGCGATAATAAAACAGTAAATAAATACTAATAAAAAAATACTGGAATAGTTTAAAAGCAAAATATTTCGTTATTAGTAGATTTTATATATTTAAATGTTTCAAAAAACGACTCTTGATTAAAAGTTTAACAAATGCCCCCAAAATTTTCATGAAAAAACCCTTCAGATCAAATATAAAATTAAAAGTAAAAAGAAAATATATGACGCGCTTGATATCAAACATTCAACAGTATTTGCTCTTGTATAGCAATTTTTATTTTAACGAACTAAAAAGAAATAATAGCTTTATAATTTCTGCCATTTTTACTCTCAAGCAAAAATCCATATTCTGTTGATTTTCTAGAAGTGGCAAACTTGGAAGATAGAAGGATACAATGAAAAGAATTTTTTAAATATTTTTATGCATACATCTTAATATAAATAAAAGTCATTGTGGGTATATGTGTATGTGGGTATGTATGTATGTGGGTATGTATGTGGCTATGTTCCTCATCTCCTCCTAAACCAATGGACGGTTTTCAACCAAATTTTGCACACTTATTATTTAAGACAAGGGGAAGACAATTATGAACTTTTTTAAGTCCAAAAGTTAATTAAACAGGCAGTTAATTAGAACTTAACCGAAACCGTTTTTCCTCCGTAACTTCGGAGCAAATTGTCCGACAAAAAATATTTTATACCATCTTAAACTTCAAAGGTTTAGCTTTTCAATGATACCAATTTTATTTCTGTGACATTTTCCCTTCGATTGTTATTTATTTTTAAAAGTTCCATAATTTCTAAATACTTGCAGACGATTTTGATATAACGAAGATTTATAGCTACTCCGTTGCTAGGCAACGGTTAGACTTTGAACTAATTCACCTTTATTTCTGAAAATTTTGCTTGTTTTTATAAATATCCATATAATATAATAAATGCGAAAGTGTGTCTGTGTGTTTCTTACGCATTCACGGCAAAACTACCAAAAAGATTTGGATGAAAATTGGCAGAGTTGTAGCTTGAAAAACAGGAACGGACATAGGGTAGGTGACATCATGTTAAATTTATTATTTTTGATTACAGATAACAATTAAATAATTAACAAGCGATTTGCGAAGAAGATTACTACTTTATTTTTCAATCAACTGTCACGTGATCCTTAAGGAATGCGTAAACAAAATGAAATGTCACGTGATCCTTCAGAAAAGTGCAAGCATTTGAAATAACTTATTTTTTAAGTCAAGCATCACGTGACCTTGCTGAGAAAAGAAATAAATAATTAATTTTTGGAATAATAATTGAAAAATAGACGCCAGGACAGAAAACCAATGATAGATATGATATAGTTTCAAGAGTGTTTGGATTAAATTTTAAAACTAAAGTTATTTATAACTAAAGGAAAATATCGTTCAATTTTTACTTAAAATAAGAGCCTAATTTAGTGGAAAGCTTGTCAAAATAATTCTTTATCCCACTTTTCATCGACATCCAAGATTTGTTTGGCTATTAAATTTGTAACCAAACGATTTGGATAATCACTGGTGGTTAAATTCTAAACCAAACAATTTAGCTAATTACAATAGTTCCATTTCGAATTTTAATGCTTTAAGAGCTTTTTTCAACCGATTTAAAAAGAAAGGATTGCATAAACCCAATGAACACGGAATTCAATGCTTTGTTTACTAATGAAAGAAGTGATTCGAACTTGGCGCTTGATACTGTTGCCAAATAGATTTGGCGATTGCTAGAGATTCAAACAATGTATTAAATTGGGACTTTTTTAAAATTTTTCACAGTACAGATGAACTGATAAGCAAGGTTTATCCTTCCCTATAAGCTAATAAAAGGAATACAGATTGTTTGTTGATTGGGTAATTTTGGCACTGACTAATGAAAGTTTAGGTCAGATAAATAAAAAAAAAATGCTTCACAAATGTTGGGATGTATTACAGAATATCTATCTGTAGATACGGTAATGGGCAATGGCAAGTAAAATCATATCCTGTAGAGTTCTTCAACCCCATAAAATTGTCAGGGATACCTTCTGACAAGCTGAGATTAAAATTCGGTGTGCCGGAACTATTCATACGTAACCTCGATGTACCGAGACTGCGCAATGGCACAAGGTTTGAAATTACATACTTAGGACCAAAAGTTGCACTAGCTACTGATATGACTGCCATAGCGAGAGGTGAGAGTGCTAAATTCTACGCATTCCGCTAATACTGAAGGATTTACCATCCCAGTTCAAAAGGTAACAATTCCCTTTAAAATTAGTATTTGCCAGGCTCAGGTTCAGACACTCTAAGGGGCAGGTGTACATATGGAAAAATCATTTTTTTTTTACGTTGGTAGCTATGTGTCGCATATTCCTTGTGTCCAGCTCACTAAACCTCTACATCGCTGCAAAAAACGTGAAACTAAAAACGTCGTATACAAAAGTGTGTTGTCATATATAAACAATTTAGCTAACTGTAACAGCAGACACATTTACAGTACACTCCTGTTAGTCGTCCATTTATGTATTATCAACCATCAGAACTTTTAATTTCCCCTTTCTACATATAACGAAACATTTACATTCTCGAATTTTAAAAAAGTAACAATTCACGCACAAAGTCGCGGGTAACAGCTTGTATAATAATATAAACAACTATTAAAGCATTCTGCTGGTTACTTGCAAATGTGTTTGCTTTAACAAATATATATGTATATATATATATTAAATATGAAATTATTTATAAGATAAATTGTTGGTATTTACACTTATGAATATATTTTAAGTGTCTTTTCACTATTTTGCAAGATTTTGAATCGGTCTGAAATTCTAAGGTTTTAATGCAGAAATTTATTTTGATTTCATAAATATGTGTCTTCATGTACTGAAATAATTAAAACTTGTAATGGAACTATTTAAACACAAACCAATTTTAATTTTTTTCAGACAACCATTATCCAAAACACATGTAATCATTTAAAATACAATTTAAGATTTATAAGTGTGTAAAATAAACATATTTCGATTAGAAAAAAGTATAACTAAAAGATAAAAAATAAAATGCTATAATTTAATGAACACTATAATATAATTTAATTAATAATAATGTTTCTCAGGAGCGGAAGTAATTAGGTGCTAATTCGAAAAAAATGCATTACTTCAATAAAACAAATTTTTGATGAAATGATATAAATAAAATAAATAATTTTATTCTTAAAAGTGAATAAAAATACTACTCCACTACACAGCTGTAGAAACGATAAAACTTGAAATTGTGAATCAGCAGAATAAACATACGGCTGCTCTAACTTTTTGAACGATATTTCTATCAAGCAACATGAGTCGAATACCAAACGTTGCTTTGGCTGTATTTCAAAAGTCTCAGTAAGATCCACGTATGGTGGCATTAATAATTTTTTGTTGTTTGCCCAAGATAAGTTCCTATTATTTACGCCATATTGCTTTATTTCGAAAACAGGCTACTTTTTTATTTTTTTTCTTTTTCTAAAGAATGCAAAAATATTGAACTTTTATTTGAATATCAAAATTGCATTTCGAATTAATCGTCAACAATAGATGTATATTCCCAACATTTCTTTCGGATTAAGTATTTTAATTTTTGTTGTTTGCTAGGAACAGCAATTAAGAATAATTTATTAATTTACATTTCATAAGTGTTATGAATTTTACATTTTCATTTGCATTCTTCATTCATATTTCAGCAGAAAAATTATCCTTAACATTGAAATTAAAATTAATTTTCTCATTGGTTTTTAATGATTAATAATAAAATAATCACATAACACACAAATAATAAATAGTTCAATCGTATTAAGACAATGGCCTATTCAATCATTAATATTATGAAAAGACTACTTAGGCATTTATTTAACATTTTTATTGTTAATTGTAATACTTCTTCTTTGTAATACATGATTCGATATCTTAGAGGGAATGATCCCCTAAGTGGGTACATAAATGGTGTAGGTTCGAGTTATCTGCACGCCGATGACGGCACGTTCCTGCTTCGGGAGGGGTTGGGTTGAGGCTGATAATGGCCTTTAATGTTCCAACCTTAGTATCTGAGCGCTAGAGGAGGCCATTCTTCACTGAAAACTCTTCTGCCATTGTGGACGAAGTTCGCTCTTTGTGACTTATCCCTTCTCTTTAAGTTTCTCTTCAAATAATATTTCATACTCAATCCATATAGTTAAATAGTTTGGAATTTTCTAGCAAGAATAAATCGCGATTTTATTACAAAATATGATTATGGTATTAACAATTGTGGTTTACCTTTGTTCTCGCAATGTTTATGAATTATTTCTAACCATGATATGGAATCATTTATTTAACTAGGTTTTGAGACTTCCACAAGTAATGCAAGTAAGGTCGGTATGTTGACCTTTATGAGGTCACTGACCGGATGTGAGGAGCGGGGCATCCTTTCACCTATAATCTTCTTGCGCTGATGGCTTTCGTTTCTAAGTAAGAAAGTTATTTCTCACCGTAACACACAAACTGTAAGGTATCCTGCTTACTCAGAGCGCAGATGGATGCACAGATGGATATATTATAATGATAATTGTGGGAATTCATGCGCACTCTCATGAAGAGAGAGACGCATTACTACACTTTAAAGTATGTCTTTTAAATGTATGCGTACATATAGCCTGTGTGATGCACTGTGTCTCCATGTCAACAAGAAAATTAATACGTTGACTATCTCAGATAGTGAGTCTTGTCATCAGTGAAGATGAGTGATCATTTTCGTATTTGATTATTTAAATATAAATATATTTGATTATTTAATTCCCCCCTGATAAGCTTAATTTACGCACATCATGCATAAATTAGTTAAATAAATTCATTAGGAAACTGGTGTGTTTATTATATTTTTATTTAAAGAAAACATGTGTTTGAAATAATGTTTATTAAAATGAAGGAAGTAAACCCAAAATACATAACTTTCAATGATTGTGTTAATCAGAAGGAGATTTGCAACCAAGAATTAGGACATAAATAGCAAACTCATTGACCTTGTTGATGGTATACTAACAGCATCGCATTGACTACCTCTGTGCTTCCTTCAAATTAAAAAACAGATCTTCTATTTTGAAGGTTTGATTCATCATTAGGGAACGAGAAGTTGCCAAATTCTCCTTAGTGATGCCACTTTGAAATGGAACATTTAATATTAATCCACTAGTTCTCATATTCGTACTCAAGACCGTGAAAGGGAATCCAGTGGTTATGATATGAGGGCGATTCAGATTAACTGTTTATTAATTTGCAGGGATATCAATAGCACATAACCAAGCGATAATATCATAGGAACATGTGGTCGAAATCGTAGCATTGAGTCGTTATCCAGTGAAGCAACAGGCTATAACGAAATCTGATTTTCCGTCTAGTTTATCACAAGAACTAAACTAGTTTTAAAGGACGGTATTGTCATGTTTCATAAATGGTATATAAGGTTGTCAAAAAAGCATATAGAGCAAGATAACATGGTGCATAACAACACTTCAATTTTTAGGCTTGCCTTGCGGGAAATTGCTTGCCTGGTCCAAACCTCCTGTCAACTATTTTATACGTAAGAATCTACCGGATACACTGAAAGGAAGTTTTCCCGAGTTACTTTCGCATGTAACATAGTATCCCTGTAACATCTGGTGGTCAGTCCGCCGCATCACTATCACAGTGAAATCTCAGTTAGTCTTGCGCTGTCTTTACGACAGCATTTTCTTCGTAAAAACATATCTTAGAATGTATGAACTTCCCTTAAATTACTGAACAGTTCTTCTCTGTCTCCCAGTAGAGAACTCAAAAATAAATTAACACTTATAGATTAATGTTTGTTTGCATACCTTATTAGCTTTTGAAATAAATATTAACTGTTTTAGGGAAGCTAATACTATTGAAATAAAAGGAGAAAAGTGGACATTTTTCATTTTGGGAGAATGAGAATTTTCCTTTATTTCTGTCATGAATATCATATTTCTTTTGGGAAATATAAAAAAGTATATAGAAGTTTTTCATCACACATTACACAAAAATAAAAATCTAACAGAAGATTTCTTTCTTTGTCACTCAAGTGACAAAGTGTACTCTTACGGGAGAATTTTACATCATATGTACTAATCTAAAAGAAAATATTTAATGAATACATTTTTATCAAAAGTCAGCCGTATTTTTATATGCACTGAATAATACGATAAGCCTCTCTACAAGTTCCTTGCATTTTAGTCATATCTTTCTGAATAATTAAGTCCAGAAAGTGACACATTTTCTAATTACTAACGAACATAGAGGGGAAATGAGTAAAGTCTCTGTAGAATAAAGTTCACTAGCTCTCCTTCTTGGACGAGTGGGCTAAATGTCATATTCAGAAAAATTAGAATTATTCACGAATGCTGTTTAAAAGCATATTTAAAAAATTTCTTTTCCAAAGACGCTTCTTGAAATAATATAATTTCATTTATTTCTATAAGTAAAAATAATTTTCCCTTTCTCTTGTTGTTCTGGTGTGTCTTTACAGAATTCCTTTTGAATTTTGGGTAGAAACGTCGCATATGATTATTATTGGTACCCCTTCAAAATAGTCCAAGCCAAAGAAGCCCCGACAAAATACCCCAAGACAAATCAGCCGGTGCCGAAATTGCCCCGACAAAATAGCCCAAATTCAATTTCTGAATAACTTGGCAAAACGTATAATTCTTATACGATATGCGAGAATATTTACATCTTTTACACAATAATAAATTATCGTCAGGTATGATAAAAAAAGTAAATAATTATATTACTGGCAATAAGCCATCTTTTGTCCGGGCTATTTCGGCACGGCTATTTTGTCTTGGACTATTTTGCTGGGGTTCTTATGGTTTGGACTATTTTCACGAGTCACAATTATAATTAATTAGCAAGGCTTTTGACACAATTTTTCAGTTTTTCAGCAAAGATGGGGAACGCAATGGTTCCCCATATTTGCTATGTTATTTAAAAACCTGTGCATTGTTGTAAGCTTTTTCACTTTTGTCCTGATCTTCATTCATCACTTTCTTCCATTCACACCGTGATATGCAAGACATTGTATATATTCCTTTATTTTGTTGTCAATTCTACGTGTAAACACCAACTATGTAATTACTCCATTTGCCATTCTTCTGTATGCAATTTTTTTTGCAACTCAATAAAGTCCACCTACATCTATACCAAAACGTATAGGAGCCACATGAGCTCTAGAGACGGGCGAGGATTTATAGTTCCCATTTCCAAAATAATATGATTCACAGTCTCTCTCTGTCACAGTTGTAGAACACCATCAATCTATTTCGAAAGACATCTCGTGACCATGAATGTTAAGTAAATAATGTGCTCAAAGGTATTTTGTTGCAAAGTTAATATTAATTTCTTAAACTTGTTAATGTTAAATGTAATATTTCTGTCACTAACGCATATTCCGTAAATAGAAGCGATTTTCAAGCAAGGACTTTTAAAGATTAACTCTAATCACGTGTTTGTTTGCGATCATTCATTTTCGAAGCAAAATGCATTTGTTGTGATTTGTTATTGAATACAGACCAATATATTAAAACCGGGCGCGCTCCCCCTGGTGGCATTTGTGCGAAACTGTTTTGTCCATGTGGCTCTCCTTTTCCTCCTGTTTCAAAGAGGTTTTATTTCAAATTTAATCAACATTAATAATTTTTTAAAATTCTTTTAATTAATTATTTTTGGTCAGAAAATCAGGATAATTATTTATATTACGATTTACTTTAATAAAATTATTGATTTTTTATGCAGAATTTATTAGGAAATATGGTCTCAAAAAACACATGAGACTGTGAGACATCATGCATCAAGTCTGAATTATCAGACGTCTTAATAAAATAACACACGTAATGACAGTATACTGTCTACGTCACAAGGATAAGTTAGAATGGTGAACGTGTTATGCATAATGGTAGAACAATCGATAACACAGATGATCGACGAAGTTGTATTTAGAAAATAGGAGCTGGTTGAATACAAAAGTTTGCAACAAAAATTATCAAGTGAAACTGTAAATTTTTCGGAATTTCTAAATAGGCAAGAATATTGCTAAGTCCATACTGTGTATGCGTTTCCTTCTGGAGGCTGAGTATGAAAGCTTCAGAATACCTAAAAATTTGTGTATCGAGATTTTGCTAGCATAGATGATAGAGATAGAGTGCTGTGTTTCCTGAATCATGGATACCAGAAAAAATTTCCTTCTTTCTCTCGAAGAATAAGTAATAGTCTATCACGAAGATAACCAGGACAGTAACTAACTGATTGTCAAATGACAAGACAACTCATAAAGTTTAATTTGTTTTCCAGGTGACGAAGAATTGACGAAAATATGGACTCCACAGGATAACGCTCAATGAGTATCCTGGTTCATAGGGACAAAGTTCGATACCCATCGTGAAACGAAACTTTCGGACACACTATGAAAAGGTACTAACATCCACGCCAACTATTCGGGCTTGGTATACGGCATTTACGGAAACAAGTAATGTTCTTCATCCCATCTGTTTCAGACACCAATGTTGCACTTGGTTATCTGCTGGCTTTGTCTCTATGAACCAGACTACACACTGACCTTCCTCCTGTTGCGTCCAAATTTTTCGTCAAATCTGCGTCACCTGGAAAGCAAGCAAAAAAATATGAGATATCTTGACACTTGTTGAAAACCGTTTTTTTATTATCTGGTACAGTTTTAAAGCTATTAAGTCTAAAATTGTAAAGACAATTTATGGACATCCTGTATTGCAGTAAAGCACAGATGAAGAGGAGTTAGTTTATCTAAGCATTTATTTTCTGGTAAAACGCACCTGTCAAATGAACTACGCTAATTTAACGGAAAGCAAACTGACAAGTTTAGGCAGAAAAAGAGATGAGAGCAGGTGATCAGGTAATCCCTAATAACAAAGGCAAATGTCGACAAATGCGAATTCGGATTTCATGTAAAGAAAACTAAGTTGTTCCCAACTTGATTAACATTATTTTCCTTCCTCGAATTCATCGATAATGATGACGTTTTATGCATTAGTATTAATTTTTAAAAGTCTAATAAGATTTTTCATTTTGTATTATATTCCAAAATTATCTCTAAGCTCTCTTCCGCATTTTATTTAGAAACTTTGACAAAATAAATATTTCAGCAGTCGATTCACATTCGAATCTCAATTGTAAAGAGACACTTTAGGAGAGAAAAAAGGAATATTTGAGAGAATGGATAAACAACTACATTATGCGTTCTTCTTGTTAAAAATTTAAGAATATGAAAACTTTAAAGGAAAAGAAAGGGGGGTCTGTATAAAGCACGTACTAGAAGACACGTAGGAATTTTTCTTGTCTGAGTACATTACCGTAACCCTTCACAACGGGCGGGATTCTGACGACCCGACGAGGCATACCGATGATATATCGATTGCAGTTTGTCTCTTACACATACCTATCAATCTCAAACTTTGTAAGGACGACCGAGAAAAACTTGAATATTTCAAAAACATGCAATATATATGGTAACAAGAAAATGAATTTTCTGAATTTTTTTTTGCTAGTTAGAAACGTGAAAATGATTTGAAAATTAATATATTTTTAGGGAAAATTGCATTAATTCAACTAGGGTATATCATTTTTCAAGATGATAATTACTTCCACATTCCGGGATATTATACAGTGTACATGAACACATGAATATCTGAAAGTGAATCATTCAATGAGTATCAACTCGATTTGCATAACTATAATTATTATTTTATATAATTCATTTTGAATAATTCAATAAATGATTATTGAAAGTGTTTGTTTACAATATTTTTGGTTTGAAGAATTTACGCTAAAAATTTAGCTAAACATTTAATGATTTAAATTTATTTATATTAACCTTCCAGCGACAAACGGGATTTTTCATACCCTGTTCTCACATATGGAGTCAAAATTATCTGAAGGTCATTTCCATTCCTTCACGCTATCCCTATCTTCAGGATTAAATGAGTTTATAAGAGTTTCAAGGTGATTTCATACTGTTTTATGCTTCTGTCGTAAATTTTACGCTGCGCGCCCACTCGTGTAATTTGATAATTTTTTCACGTCTTAACGTTTCAGTTTTGTAATTATTTATCAAGTGCGTGCTACGGCGATTTAATATTTAATTTTATATTGTTAAAAATATTTAATATGTAATAAACCTGCTAATACTCCACGAAGCCGAAGAATTTTCTTGAAAACTTAGCCTTCTGTCTTGTGAAAAAACACCTTACTTCTTAAGCCCAAACCATGTAATATTAACATGCCTTTAAGTCTAAATTATACATCACAACACAACCTTAAAAGTAAGTGAACAACAACCAGCATTGAGAAGAAGAGCTTGCTGTTTGTGTTTGAGAGAGAGGAAACTATCATCAAAATCCATGAAATGCAGTAGCTACGATTTATAGTATACTTGAAAGAGTCACTCACTTACAAAAGTACAGTGCTTCGAATGCAAGGGCAGTGATTAGAAACTAAGAAGAAAGTCATTATTGTGCAATCTTAGTTTGTATTATAATCTCTTTTTATTATATATTGCTTAATACCTTTTCATATAAAATATTTTTAAATTTCATTACTTTCTCTCATTTCAGTATAATTTTAGATTTTGCAAATAATATTAAAATTAATTTTCACTTTTGATGAAAAAATTTGCATTCCTGACGTCTCTCTTACTACTATTAAGATATAACAACTGCCATAGTAAAAATGAAGAAAATTTTTTGTCGTAAAAAGTACGACACGCGCCTACTCGTATAAAAAATATAGCGCGCCCTCTGGAAGGTTAATCCAATTCTTAAAATGAAGTTTATTTTTTGTTTGCTGAATGCATTTAAATTTTTTAATATGAACAACTTTTTTGGTGAATAAAGGGTTTATTATACTAATAGTTAAGAATATCACTTCTTTTAATTTTTTGATACCAAATTTAAAGCTAAAAACTATATTTACTACAGTAATATTTTTTCATATAAGTAAATTTTTATGAACATAATAAAACTTCGTTATAAAACAACATGCAAGTTTACAGCGCAAAACCAGAAATTCTCTATAAATAATGTAAAAAATATAAAAGTAGTTCTAAAGAGTTAGCAGTAAGTTGCGTTTATTAGTTTTCTAGCTGTTTGATGTTAATCATATACCAATACGCAGTAGGCAAATGAATATTAACCTGCTTAGTAGTTCTTCGTGATTACAGTTATTGTAATCGCCGGATGAGGAAGATTACAGGAGAAAATTAATTTATCTTACTGTTCTGGGACCTGTTTTTTTATCTTCAATAGCATATACTATTATTTTTTCTTCTGGATTTCTTTTATTCATAGAATCTCAGGCAGCAAATATCTCGCAAATAAGTTGAAGTGTTTTTCCCTCGGAATTCTCCTATAATTCCATAGTATGGCACGTTTCATATTTAGTTTCGACCCACAGTGAAGAGATCTAAAAGTACATTTCAGAATATTTCTCTTACCATTACCCAATTTGGTTAGAAGTTTGAAACAAATCTACAACTTGGCTGTAAGGTCGCATATCAGAATATTATCTATCTATCAAGTTGGAATTTGAATTCCCTCACGTATACATATAATACAATTTGAGTGATTTCATCCAAAATCCAATGCAGATCATTTTAATGTAAATGGCACAATATACAGTAGTTGGGCGGAAAGAAGCTCAAATTGATTTTCAGTTCGAAATTTGAAAACAGGTGAAAAATTGTACGAGAAAATATTTAATAAATTTGATTGATTCGTCCGCATGTGCATAAAAAGTGACTTTTATCGTTAAATTTTAAAATTTCTCTTGGACGGTTTATTATAGTATTATCTGTTAAGTACTCAACTTCTAAAGAATGATACATATTTCTTTTATCATTTGCGTCGATAACTTAAAGCCTCACATTCCCTAGTTGAGAAAAACATGAGGAATTATTCCTATATGCATGTTTTAGTTTCTAATCATCACCATATTATTCAAACTATTTCGTTTCTTCTCCCAAAATGTTTAGTTTAGAGTCACCTTTCAGATGGTTATCTTGAATTATTAGTTTTCAACTGAAATCTAAACGCAGTTTTCCAGATGCCGGAGTAAGCTTCTGTTGGTTTGAGTTTTTTCCTTTGTCTTCTAAGCTAAGTTGTATTTTAATGTTTCACCTATTTCTCTTTTAGTTCCATACATGGCACCTCTTTTTATCTTTATTTTTTGTATGTGTATTCTGTTTTTAATGTTTAGATTTTTGCGTTTTGTGTTTTTGCTCTTTATCCTTTTGTGCTTGGTGTTATACTCCTTATCTTTTTTTTGAGTTCATTGCTGTAAACGATAATTTTTAAGTTGTTCTGCTCACCCCTTGGGGTTCGTTGTAAATTCTTTTTTAATATAATTCATTTCTTTTTTTTATGTTTCCCCTCCGGCCAGTGGAAGGCCTTACACCTTTTTGGGTAAGTTGGGCTGGTGCGAGTTGTAAATAAATACCTGACACATACATTGAAAGAGTTTTTTTATTAATAAAAACAGAAATACTTTTCTCAGAGGGTATTAAAATGATATGAGAGGAGGAACTGAATCTCGGCCAAGTTCATTGTCCTGTAGCCTGGCCACAGTACAGTAAAGTAGTAAAGTGTTACATCAATATCGAAAAGTGGGTTTTAGTTCAGTTTCCATAAATAACTCACAAAATATTATGTGGGGGATTTTAAGGACGTGGAAGATGAAGAAGTCGTAGTGAAAGTCCTAACAAAGAAAGAAGATGTATTTGCAGAGTCAGAGATTGAATATGTTTTCAATATAATAGTAGTCATAGATATTGTCATGGTTTTACCTGCGCCATAAATTTGTACCGAAGCTAAAAAAAATTTTCGGTTTCATTTTGTAAATATAACATTTATCAGTTCGGATTTTTTCCCAGTTTTTAAAATCGTTTTCTTTTCGGCAACTTTTTTTCATTTTATAAAGAATTTATAATGTTGATCTGTTATAGTTAAAGTATTATTTTTAACTTTCTTTTTTCTAAGAATAGCAGTTTTTTTCTATTCCAAATAATTTTTAAGTCAATAATATAACTTCCTTTAAAGTAAACTCAATTTTATAAATAGTTACCTACATATTTTTAAGAAAACCAACTTCCTTTTCCACTAGTGATATTTATTTAACCATCAAATGTGTCTTAATATGAAGCATTAATGTTCGAAAGATCCGTTTCGTACCAAAGTTAACATTGACAATGTCATATTTTATTGCCCTGGCTAAGGTACAATCCAGATGCGTGCCTTGCTGAAAATTGAAACATAAGGTAATTTTATTTTTTATATTACTATGTGGTTAAGGAGAAAAATTAAGGGCTGGGTATCAAAAGAAGCTGATTTGCTGATGGTTTTAAAGCACCCAAAATCTTTGTCTGTAAACTTAATTTAATCATTATTTTTTAAAGTAATAAAATGACCGAGTAATGGGACCTTCCATTGTATCTAATTATAAACAGCTAAAACTCCAATCCTTTCATCTTCAAATTCCTATTCGGATTTATCGGATTTACACACTTTACAAATAAAGGATTCCACAGTTCTTATAATTTTAATATTTAACATAATTTTACACGTGCATTTAATGTGTTTTTGCAAAAATCTAGTAAATTTTAGGCCAAATATAACATTTCCTGAATAGAAAATTCAAAATGTATCTAAGCAGGAAAATTCTTTTCAAATGCTATTCATTTTTAGAATTTTGTAAAGTTTTCTCAAAACTGATTTTACTTAAAAGTTAAAAAGAATATCAGCATAAAAATGTTTTCAGCATTTTAAGAATTTATTTATTATAATTATTTTTTTATTATTATTATGCAGTATCTCTAGTATGTAGTATCTGTAACAACTAAAAATGATTTATTGCCGTTTAATGTTGCAATAAAAAAACGCCGTTGTTTTTTTTTAAGTTTGGAACTTTTTTCAGAATAGTTAGAAGTGTTTCTTTGAAATCTCATGGCATAAAATGATGCATTCATCTTGAATGATCAAAACTGTCGAAAAAATCTGGATATCATATTCAGACGGCTTTGAAAATTATTTATGTCAAAAACACTAAAAGAGAGTAAAAGCCTCCTTATAAATATGAGTTTCGAAGTATATTCATAAAAGAGTAAGTCCATTTCGATCTTCTTATCAAAGTTAACAGAGCGTAACATTTTATGGTTTGAGAATCCCTTTTAGTTTCTCTATGCTGCATGATTTCGACTTTTTTCATCATTTGAGAGACACCAAGAGCAATATTATATCCTATATTGTTATAATCTAAATTATTTATTTTTATAATGAAATATAATGAATAATTTTTTCCTCCTAATAATACTAACACCTTAATCTTCACCATTTCTTATAATGTATCAATTTTCAGACCGTAATAATCTAGAATGCTTTTCCTAGATTCTAAATTTTGAAATGTGAAATGTTTCTACGTGATTTATAAAATAAGATATAACCAACCAATTAATCAATCGATGATTGTGAGCATGTATTGGTGTTTCTTAGATTTCAGTTCATTTTCTGATTTTAAACTTTGCTTGTTTTCAGATTATATAACCGGTATATCACTAAAAATTTAAGTTCTATATCCATATATTTTCTAGGATAAATTATTTATCACTATGTACAGAACTAAAACTTTAATAAAGGCCGTTGTTATTAAAATGAAATAGCAGGTATTGAAAGGAAATGTTAATCAGAAAATACTTAAATATTTATTTATCTTCTGGAAGTTTTGTCTTTTTTCTATTTTGAAATAATCCCTTTTTTGCACAAATATTTCCAGAATAGAAGAAACTTCTGTGTTAAAATTTTTTAAAAAAGACAATATTTCGATTCTGATAAATATTTTTCAGATTTTCTTCTACAAGAAAACTCCGCATGTTTAAGCTTTTAAACAAACTTACGCTTCTTCGACATTTAAAAGGTATCCTAGAAAAAAATTTGGGGGTGGGGGGGTGGGAATCGTCAATATATATTGCGTATGAGTTACTTTAATAAATATAAAATAGTTCTTAAATAACAAACTATTTTATTTAAATCATCTCCTCAAATATTTCTTTACCTTACCCAAACGTCTATTGCCGAATTTGGACCATTTCATTTTTTCTGCATGCAGTGATAGAGAAGAAATTTGATTAAGAAATGTAGTTAAGCTTTTAGTAATTTATTTATCTTCAAAATAGCGTAATTAACTGACTTCCTAGTTTGTACAATTGGCTTCTGACTCCACCTGTTTCTTTCAGCAAAATTAAACGAAAAGTATTTTTCGATTCTAAAATTAACATTAGAACATATTGAATGAAATCGAGTGTGATATTTCATTCCTTCTTCTTGTCTTTCCTCAAATATGATACAAAGGCATGTTGAATTGGTTTTTGTCCCATTTGAACATATATTAGATGTCTTCAATCTTATTTTAATATATTTTTCTGTTTTAATTTGGCTTGTTCCACTTCCCATTTAAAGGGATTAATATTCATTATAATCAACCATTAGTTCCAATCGGAGCAACTTTTGGACTACAACAAGGATCTCGCCTAACCTTATCTTTGAAATATTTAAAAGAAATTATTATAGTAAATTTAAATTTGCGCTCTAATGTTATATTTAACATATCTAACTACTTACTTTTAAACTGCTTAAGGACTGTAGTAGACAGTTTAATCTTCTTAAAAACATTTAATCGATGATATCTAAATGAAAATACTTTTTCTCTAAGAAAAGTCATACAGAGATTTCTCTTAAAAATGATTCCACAAACCACATTTACATCGCTGAAACATAAAAAAGTTATTTTACATCCTAAATATTTAATAGAATTGAGATAATGAAATTATCTCAATTTTAATTACGGTCAAATTTAAGCGATGGTTCAAGTTCCGGAATTCCCCAACTTAAAATTCTGATTCTTGTTTCTCCTTAAACCTGTTTTTAAGAAGCAATTAGTGTTAAAGACTTTACAGGAAATTATGAAATCCTTAATTTTTGCTGGATTCCCCTGACTGAAAAAAGAACTTATTTGAGATCTAGAAAAGTAATTTTTCTTTCTTGTAGATTTATTTATTACTTTGTCATAAATGGGGTTCTAAAAATTGAAGCAATTTCTCAAATGAATTCTCAAATTAATCACACATACCTGACACTTTTATCAGTAATTATAGCATTGTAGTAATTGATGTTATTTTCTAATTTATTATGAGAGAAGCCTTAAAGCAGTAAATTCAGTCATTGTGCAGACATATGATGGTAATTGGAAATTTTTATTTTAAGCGTTGAAAATGTCTGGACATTTAAATTGTTAATGTTTGACAAAACAAAAGCATTCTTGATTCCAAATGTTTGTTTCAATGCAAATCAAGAGAGAGAGAGAGAGAGTAAAGAAGTTGCTAGAGCGGATCTTCCTGCCTGCTGATTTGGTGAACGATGGTAGTAGGGGAAAGTGGGGTAAAACCGGTTAACTAAAGTTCGATGGCCTGTTGGAGTTAAAATATTCGACATATAGCTTGTCAAAGTTCATTAAAATATTCACTGTTTATCGGAGTGGAAAATTAGAAAAGCTATATTTTTAGAGGAAGAGTTGCAATCATTTTTACTTCACATGACAATTTAAGAATATTAGTTACAAAATTCACATGTAAAGCCGAAATTCACCTTCTTCCGCATCACTGCACCTTTCGTGGGAACAGCTGAGACAGTTTTTACAAATGATTAACCATTCTTCTTTATTTCAATTTGAAAATAGGTTATTAAAATATAAACAATCAATTTTTATTGTGTTTTGTGGTCTTAATCGGAGGAATCATCAATACTGACTGTCCCGGTCTTAGGCCACATAGAGTACCTGGTTTTACTCCTATCGCAGAGGTTATGAAAAAAAGGAATAGTACCTCGCTATTATTGGAGTAACTCCTTATTGTTTGATAGGCTATAAATCCTTAGTAAACATATAAAATGCCGGACAAATAATAGTTTTTATAACTGTGATGATTTTTAAGTATGTATAGTTTAAAATCAAACGAACATTAACGAGTTGATGTCTTAAAACAAATAAACCTTCACATATGCAGTGACTTCAGAAGCTACAACTTGCCTCTATGCCTGTTCCTTTTTCTTGGCTAGCAGAGTGTAATTCAGTATCTCTCTGCTAGATAGGGAAAGTAATATCGTCAGAATCAAAGATATCCGGATTTACCCCACACCCCCTACTAAGAGAGGCAGCAGCCGTACTTTCTTTGTGAGTAGCGTAAAAACGGCCTTTCCTATACGTTTGTAGTTGAGGCATGCACTGAATCGAGTCGGGATTTCTTCCAGTGTTTTTCGCTTCTGGCAATAATGCCTAATGATGCGAAATCTGAATATGAATCCATCCCCGGCGAAGAATAGGAAAAAGGAAATTTTTCGAGAACGAAGTCGTTTCAAGGCATTCTGGCAAGCTATATAAGTCGTCAGCAGGGAAAACTGTCGAAAGTAAGCAACACCTTACAAAGAGAATCATTTACAAATGTAGCTACGGCTATAAAACTTTATCCAAGGAGTACCGACACTAACTTTTTACGGAGTTTTATAAAACCAGTGACACGGATTATTATCGATCGTAAACCTTTTTCCGCAAGCAAGTCGACGAAATTTCTCGTTGGCGACATGGGAATCATGGTAACTCATCTGAAAGAAGATGACTGACTATAATGCTTTATAAAGCACCAAACTTAAGGGATAACATATCCAAGTTGTTTGTAGTATTATATGAAAAATACTTCAAGTTTCTCAGAAAAGTATCTGCTAACTTTGCAGAATCTCAAGAAGTAAGTAAATCTTGGGTACGAAGACAAATAACTGAAATTACCTGAATGCACTACCCTAAAAACGTTCACGGATGATGACAGGTATCTTATCCGATGTCACATTTTATCATTCTTTCTCGAGGTTAGTCACTTCTCATGGAGAATGTGAGAGAAAGAACATCTGAGCATTAATTTCTAGCCAAAGCCACCTTTTCATGGTCTGTTTTCCTTACCCAGCAGGAATGGCGCTAGAGTTTGCCCGAAGGGGGGGTTATTTGCACAACAGGGGGCCACGACCTGCTGTAGACGAGTGTAATGAAATTGGTCTCAAATATTCGCCAGATAATTATTTATCAACTAAAATTGAGTAACCCGTACAGGCCTCCCCCATTCCCCCTTCTGGTGCCATTTTATAATGATTTATTAGAAGGAATATGTTCGCATCTAATTAAGAGTATAGATGACAGCATCATTTCAGTTTTTCTCCTGATGGATTTATAAAGTCATAACACTCTTTTCACGAAAAAAAATTCCCTGTGCCTGTGAACGAGTTAATAATTCTTTATTAAGCACAGCATTATCAAAGAAGTATCATCATTCGAATGTTCCCGTAGCGTCATGTGGTAACACATAATATGATTGTAGGAGCCGATAATACATTGATTAAAACTTCCCTGTGGCAGATTTTATGTTTCAAATCCTTTTATAAATTTATACAATTTACCGTTTTGTAAATCGTTTAAATTTTAAGATTAGTGTAAAGAAGTCAGATCGTTATTAATAATATTTTATTAAAATTAGCAATGATTGATATCATAAATTTGAAATACGTAACACTAACTTTTAGATTTTGGTTGATTGTTTACATCCCATTTGATGCAGAATAAATGTATTTTTTTCTTACCTAATGACCTAATCATAAGACGCCAATAGTCCATGAAATGCACGTAAATGTCAGCGTAAAATTTAATTTTCCCTAAGTCTACATCCAAGCATAATTTCAATGGAATCGTGTCTCAAACCCATGATCTCCGATATCGAATTCAATACTACAGAACCTAACGTGCACAAATACAATCAGTATCATAGGGGAAATTAAAAAAAAATAAAAGAATATATAAATTAACAGATTGTGCTGAACAATAGCAGAATTCCATGCCAAGTGAAACTAACATGGAGTTTTGCCAGTTTAAAACAATATCCTTGTGTTTGGTATCATTTTGAAGGAAATGTATTGTTGTTTATGAATTTAATGGTTGTTTTGGGGTGTTATGTACGGTTAAGTCTAACAGTTTTAATGAATAAAGTGCATTTAAGATTCTGATTTATTGCATCAAAAGTATAAATTTTTAAAGGAACAAAAATTTATGCAAATGTAATTATTTTATATAATTTTTTTTTTCATTTATACATTAACTCACATTGTTTCTAAGTATAACTGTTAAATGACTGTCTTCTTACAAGAACTTTTTTCTTAATTTTTAACAATAAATTTTTACCAATTTTCCCTCTGTTACATTTTTTAAAAGTTTATTTCATTCAATGAATAAAAATGATATAAACCTAAGAATAGGTATTTACAAAAAATGTATTAGTACAATCATGCTTTGTAATAATTTTGAAAAAGTATTTACTTTAAAAAATATATATATATAAGTAAAAGAGGGGATATAACAGAAGCGACAAAACTAAAATGTACCATCTGTTAAAGTGCGAAGTTATTTTATATGTAGGTTAAACATCACATAATGTGTATGTGTGATCTTAATGAATATCTGACTTTATTTTTGAAGTCAAACAGTTGTTTGCCTATTGATCACATGGAATTGCTAAACATAACCGTTAGCAACAATCCCTCAATTGCCTATGTGAAAAATATATGTGATAAATACAAGAATAATTCCCTTTTCAGTTTGTTTGTGAAAGGAATTCCTGCTCACGTATTAGAAGAACTCTTTAAGTGGTATCAGTGGAAAACAGATAGAGAGATAAAGAGATTTTTAAATGAGGACACACAGTCAGTAGTCAGTCTATCAGTATCAGTGGAAAACAGATTGGGAGATAAAGAAAGAGTTAGATTTTTAAATGAGGACACACAGTCCGATAAAACCGAGGAACTCGAAAACCAGTTGGAGAAAATCATATTACACTGGTATGAAAAGTCAACACAATCTGATTACTTTCAGCATCTCAGACAGAATATAACCAAATGTGTTTTACAAACGTACTTCAGTGAGAGCTTTACTTTCCTCACATAAAATGAGATCACATTAAGCACATTGGGTTCACAAGCAGTATTCTTTGTACATTGCTGTAGGTTGGCTCCCTAAAAGTGATTCCATGGAAGAAAAAGAAATTTTAAGTTGCTTCGTAGCCTATGACTATATGCAGAATAACAAGTATGGCATTCACACTTTTGATGAAATTCTATTTCATAATGCCCCATGTTGGAAGAAATCGACATTTTTAGCGATGGGCCAAGTAAAATTACACACTTTGCAATATCACTTTTTCATCTCTTAAAGTCAGCAGACATTTCTTTCCGCAAGTCATGATAAGGGTGCAGTTGATGGGGTAGGAGACACAGTAAAGAGGGTTGTGAACAAAGGAATAATGTTAAGAAAAAAATTAGATCTCTTCACGAAATGATGACAATAACATTTGCAATGAAGTGGAAATAACCTTTTGTCTGAAAGAGGATACTGAAAGTGAAATTGCTGCTGCCTTTGAGGAACAAATGCTAAAAATTAAAGGTTTACCACATATATAACTGATTTATTGTGTGAGAGTCCTACAAAATATACTTATTTCCTATGCATCTGTGTCCACTGAAAAAGGTGTGTAGATTCATTTTAAGCATACCATGAATAAATCTGCAGAAAATCAAAGTTCTTCATGCTGGTGTGGCAGTTGGCAATTTTGAAATTGTTGAAGTAGAAGGGGAAAAAGACTAGTCAAATTGGTTGGGAAAGTTACTGAATTTGAGAAAGAAACTGACAATGTGCATATTTGTCAGGTCAGTATGTTATTCTAACATGATCTGGTGGATTGAAAATTTTTAAATATAACTACAACGATGTAGCATTGGTTCATGTGTCACGTATTATAACAGTACTAATAATTCTAACTTTAAACAACAGAAAAGTCACCTTTGACAATGATATTTTACTGTAATATAACTAATAATGTACTGCGTTGAAGTCATGTTACGTACTATGTTCTCTCTGTTACATTTCATTTTTTACATTTCAATAAAATGAGCTTTTGTTTTATACATTCCTGTGGATAATTATTTTACCTTGAAATGTGCTGATTTTAAATAAAATTACCAAACAATTTTTAGGAGTACCAAATCATAGAATTTAAAATAAATTTAAGTATATGCCAAATACTGTTGGTCTTTTCTTCCCCTATGTTAAATTTGATTTAATTTAGTTATTGATATTAAATTTCAAAAATTTAATATCAATAACTAAATTTAATATCAATAACTATACTATTTTGATTTCAGGTCAATTAACTATGAATTGCTCCTTAAAGTAACATATTACCCCACAGTTTTTGCCTTGGGATATTTTATGCACTTTTTTAGAATAAGCTATTTTTGTGATTTTCCCCCCTGTTACACTTGTGACACTCCAATAAAAAAATTCTAAGGAGTTTTAATGATTATAATAAGGGCACACCAGGATACTATCTAGCAGTTAAATTAATTACAGATTTCGTAACTTCCAGTTGAAATTCCGCTGTAAATCTATGGAAATTAGCAATGCTTGATAAAATAAAGAAAGAACTTAAGAATTGTACAATTGGTTACAATATATATTTCAGTTACTGTGTGATTGTGTATAAATGTTTTTTTCCAGATAATAAGGCCATTTATCATTGTGGTGCACCTCTCTTCTTTATTTTATTAGTGTCCGAGCAACTTAATTAATAGAAATCAATTACTCATATTTCTGCAAATTATTTGCAATCGAAATGTGAATTTTTCCTTAATGAACTAGGTATCTCACCATGGTTTCGAGAAACATTTGCAGGTATTTGTAAAAATTAAAATAAATTCACCAAATAAAATTCTTCAGCAATTATTAAAAATACAATATTAGGCTAAGGATACTTTTTTAAGAAAATAGTTATGAATATCTACGTGTCCAACGATTAGAAATTTTTATCTGCCACATTAAGTAATAAAATGTTTTTTTTAATACTTCACTGTTAAAGCTTTAAAAAAAATGCTAAATCACCAAGCCTTAACTGCAGTCACTATTAAAATAAACAAACCTTGCCAGTAAATAAATTACGGAAATGGAAGGTAGGGATGTGTTTAATCAAGCTTTGTACTGCTTCATACCTCTGAGGAAATCAAACTAATTATCCAATTTTATAGTTCACCGACTCGAAAACAAGCCTTTGTTAGTTTATTTTGTCATTTTAGGCAAGTGCCTATGGAAAAAAAAAGCTTTTCAAACAGTAAATTTAATCTTTTGCGATAATTTTTCCGCTTAAGTGAAATATTATTTTGCAGTATTATTCACATTTCTTTCAATTCAGATAATGTTGTTTTCCTTGTGTGAATTCGAAAGGCTGTCCTAAAAAGATACTAAAAGCAATTGCCCGTTTGTAAGTGAATTAAAAATAAATGATAGTGAAAATATTCAAATGTGGTAGCTGCCAAAAGTCTAGGAACCCTTTCGGAAGAAGAATGTTTTTGATGTGTGATGGGTGGAATCACTATTTTTTCGGAAAAAAATGCCACAATATTATACAGGATATACACAAAAATTTGAAGTGAGATAGAAAACATAAATATGAAACTTATTTAAGTAAGACAGCATGATTTTTTTTGTTTCCTCGAGGATGTTGCTGTGGCACAGTGGTAAGGTCTCGGCTTCCGTGCCGGAAGATCCCTCGTTCAAAACTTGATTCCACTGAAGATACATAGTGTATGTGGGCCCGTTGCATGTTAAATCTTTTATAGTGGATAAACGTCTTCCCGTTTATGAGGTGCGGAAGTTTGGAGAGGGCTGTAAGTGCAAGTGCCGTTCCCACCATTTGACTGCATTTCAAAACTACGAGAACCTTCCCAAAATGGCCCTCATTTTGTTTCAAAATGGGGCGTTAATATAACTAGACAAAACTTCCGCTAGGAATAGAACAGATGCACAAGACAAGTGGTTTGTGACGTAAGGAATAATCATGTGATTACGTCTTCAAAGTGAACAATTACAAATCATACAATATTATGATTCATGCCAGTTGCAATAAGATTTAAAACGAATCTTTTCACTTGTTGGATCAGATTTCAATGCAAATCGCACTTTTTACTTTCTCGTATACGAAGTATACAAAGCGAAAGTATTCTAATCGTCAAAAAATTCTTACTCGAGATTTTGACGAATCTCCACGTTTTAGACCTCCCTGAGTCCGAAAAACACAATTTTGGAATCATGTCTGTCTGTCTGTGAACACGATAACTCGAAAACTATTAGAGCTACGGGGATGAAATTTGGTATATGGTCTTTAAACATCATTTGTAGGTTTCTATCAAATTTTGGGCAAAATCTGCCAACGGGAAGTCTGTCTATCTGTATATCCGCGGTCATGTGAACACTATAACTCAAAAACTTGAATAGCTAGATGGATAAAATTTGGTACACAGTTTTATCGTCATGAATGTAGGTCCGTATAAAATTTTGGGCCAAATCCGTCAAAAGGAGGCGCTCAAATTGCATTTTCAATTTCTTTTAATCCGATTCTCATGCGCATGCGTACTGGTATCAATCTGTTATTGTTATAAATTTTATTTATAACAATAAATATTGTTTTCAAACATAAATTGTAACAATTTTTTTTATTGTTGTCAATAAAATTCAAACCGATCTCATTATTTCAGCAAATCTTTGATTTACGCGCTTTTGCAATTGTTACGTTTGTGGTAGTATAAATTATTTTAGTATTCATTGCATTGCCTATTTCATCGCACCTGTTTCAAAGTAATATTTTTTTTAAACGTGGCAACAGATATTTGATTTCAGGTTTGTTTATTTCTTTCACTTTCTCGTATACGAAGTATACAAAGAGAAAGTATTGTAGTCGTCAAAAAAATTCGAACTCGAGATTTTGACGAATCTCCACTTAGAAAGTGTACGAGAAAGTTTAGGGGAGACCACTCCCGCTGGTTTCCTCTCATTTCCGTTTATTCCAAGTTACTTACAGTAATGATCTAATTTCTGTTTAATTTTTGCTAAATTGCTGGTATCTAAGTAACAAAGAATGTAAGTTATTAGGATTACCTTAAATTTCGGATTTACTACATTCGAAAAAATGCTTTAGCCATGAAACAAGCATTTTCTGGGCACTTTGATGATGAAGAAATGAAAACAAAATGTCTGATTTCTCAAAGTTTTTAATTGTTTCTCATTAAAGTTAAGTTCGAATATAACAGAGACAGAATATACAGAGAAACAATATAATCAAACAATACTCTGGGCAGTTTGTAATTTATTAGTTTTTCTTTTGTTCTTAACAAAATCAATGCATTTTGTTGGAATACATTGTACGATGCTCAGTTTTGTTTTTCCTGACGGAAACTTTCTGAAAGGATTAAATTATGTGCGATCTAAATTAAACTGCCCATCGTAAAAGGACAAATTTATTCTGCGAAGATCGTAAAGAATCATCTTGTTTGATATAAACGAGTCTCTGCTGGTTTTATCTGAAGTTGTAAATCAAGAGAAAGGTTCTTAATTTCCTCATACTAATTGGGATGGAAAAATAAGATACTGGATACTTTGATTTTGCAATGCTTTGAAGGTAGAGAACATTCAGTAGAATAAAGGCTTTTAAACAGCTTTTTTGTTTTGTTTTATACACACTGTAGTGTGGGCCGAGGGAAAACCATAAAAAATCTTTCATTTCATTATACATAGGAATATTGAGAATTCATGTGCAATTCATAAAACGAAGAAAGGAATTAATGAAATATATTGATATCTTGCATTCCCGCTTCAGACTTAAAGTCTTGAAAAGTAGTGAAATTCTAGAGTTTTCCATTAATTTTTAAAGATTTAAAATATAAGTTTACTTCCTTATTACGGCTCTAAATTTTAAGTACTAAAATTTCTAAGAGAAATAATTTTTTATTAACATAGATGTATAACTTCTGATGGCACATTCTTTTCAAAATTGATAAAAATATGTGAAACTACTACAGTACGCAAATTTTATTTCCCAGTCATTACCCGAATCTTCGAGCATTGTGCAACAGGTTGGTGTATAGCCATACCAAAAAGATATTTAAATCCAAAAAATATCAACTTTATTTATTTTCTTTGTTTATGGCAGCATATTGCCAAACAATGCGCAAAAACTAGAATAGCATTTGCTAGTTCAGAACGTATGCCAAGAATTCAGAATGTGACAAAAATTTAAAGACCTTAAACAAAACTTCAACTATGAAAACACCTTTACATATTTTAAATTTTTTTAAATGTATTTTACTCTTTCTGTTCCCATGATTTTACTTGTATGTCTAATATATAAAAGAACGCGGCCATTTTGGACTTAATCTAAATGTTCACGAAAAAACACTTAATAAAGATCAATAGCATCCTCTCATTATTTCATTTGCCATAAATCGGCAAAATGTATTGAAGATTTTGCTAGCTGCCAGTTTGGCCTATTTCATTTATTTTGTCATTAATTTTTTCCTCGTTTTATTTTCCAATAATATGTAGATTTTTGTGGTATAGCGACATGAGAGGTATAATGTTTTTGTTCTCGTCCTAGTATACAGTACTTACATTTCTTTACTTGTAACTAAAATAATGTATGTAATTTACTACAAAATTATCTTTAGCGCCCTTTGAATCTCTGCTGCAATACTTCTAATAAAACAAAAAATAGTGTCGATCTTAATCTAATGGAACTATAAACTTGGTTTTCAATAAGTTATTTATTGTATTGATAATTGTGTAATGCGTATAAGATTCTTCCCGCAGGGAAAAAAGCTATGTGTATCATGCAATTTGTAATTTATTTTTCCAAAATCCCAAGGCTTTTCTTATATAATACGATATCATTATGCGTGTTCAAAATTGTTAATTTCATACGATAAAAATATAGCTACCGCCTTTTACTTCAAATTATAAATAGTAGTCCTATACACAGGAAAATATTGCAATAGGCAAAAAATTCGATCCCTAAATAATAATGAATCTCTGTGTTTTACCCTCCCTCATAGGAAGAAAACACACTATTTTTGAATTTATATCTCTCTATGAACGGGGTTCGAAAATTGCAATCTGGTTTGTTCGAAATCCGTCACAGTTTCTCTGGCTATCCGAGAGTTCGTGAATGCGTATGCGCCACAAATAAAATTGATCAAATATGGCATTCTTAATCTGTAGATGTGTATCAAATTTAGGACCAAATCCTTCTAAACATTTGCTGCTATCGATATGTCTATGCGTTTCCATTTAAACACAATAATACAAAAATTCAACAAGCTCGAATGGATAATGATGGCTGTGATATTTTGCACCAGAACTGTAGATTTGTCTCTAATTTTGAACTGAATTCAGAAGATTAGACTGTCCATCTCTTGTTCTGTTCAAGTGTATGAGAAAATGGTAAGTAGAAAACCAAACAAACTAAATAAATGAAATTTCATAGTGTCGTAACATATAAACTGTAGTATTGATTCAATTGTTTAATAGGAACAGGTCCAAAATACCTACTCGATTCTCTTTACTAAGAACAGTCCTTAAAACAAAAAACATTGCATTTTGTGTGTATTTGATATTTTTTCAATGAAATTAAGATTTAAGAAGTTTGAATTTATCTTACATTTTAACATCTCAATAAGCAAGAAATATTTATTTCCCATAAATTAGACACAGTAATGTGAGACAAGTGATAAATTCTATTTCCATAAAAGAGAAAAATTCGATCAAATCAAGAAAGCATTTTCGCCATCATCTCTTAGAACTTCCTGCTAAAATTATTTCCATTATTTCTTTTTCATAATGTATCAAAATCATTCACTTTGGTTCAGACAAAATAAAAAGAATACGAAAGTGCCTTTTCAGGGAGTTGTAAGTGTGTCTTGACTGACACCCGCTAAAAGCTTCATGAGTGTCTTGAAGCAACTTAAGACAATGTCCTTCCCTCAATCGATGAAATACAAGCAGTAATAGTTTTCAAGAAAAGCGACACGCTGTCTCCCTTTTATTTATAGCAATAAACTACTTTTTGGTAAAGAGAGGAGTGAACTGTTCTCGTTTATTATTATTTTTTATGAATAGGAGCAATTTTTCTGTGTTAAAGTGAGCTTTAATGTATTGTGTCTGCTTTCTCGAGACTTGAGAACTAAGAATAAATAAATGAGTGAGATTTCTGATACGATAGATAAGGCAGGGAATTCATCATTGATTAAGTTACAACTAAATATAAGAATTCCATGGTTCCTTCAGAGGAGAAGCAAGATATAAATCATACGCCTTTGTGGAAGTTATCAAACGTTTGGTACAGAAATAACTTATTCATTTCTAGCACTGCAGAAGTGTCATAAATGTAACTAATTATATTAATTTAGTAAAAGTGACTAAAAGATATAAACATATAATTTGTAGCTGCTTTTTAACAATTTAAATTAAATAATCACATTGGATTTTTTGCATAAGCGAATTAATTAAATTTCTTTATAAGAATTCGCCAAGTATCCTAATTTTTTGTTTATATTGTTATAGTAATATCAGACGAGTAAATTTTTATTAATATAGTAAGTTATAATGCTATTCTATAATCTAAGATAATATTTATAATGTTAGAATTCTTGTGGTAACTTGCCATTGACCTATTCTGTAAATTTTTGTAAATTAAATAATCAGTTTCTTATTTCCTTCAAAAGTGAGTAGCTAGAATGCAGTAGATCGTTCGACTGTGATGCCCTGGTGCTAAAGCTTCTTCTTCTGGACTAGTGCATTGCAGGTTGGAAACCATTTTCCATTAATTATTTATCGTATATGTAGGCTTGGTACACGTTAAATATAACGTTAAGGCGCTAGTATCACATGGAAGTTTAGAGGGGTTGCTAGCTCATATGTCCTCCTGGTCATTTTATCAATGTTCAAAATTACAAGATTGATCCAAAAAAAAAACCGTGTTGTTTCAAGGCGGGACATCAATATAACTACAATAAGCAGTAACAGGGAAGTTAGATGTGTTGAATCTCAGAGTCTGGCAAATCTCCAGAGTCTCTGCAATCGGAACCCAATAGTTAATTTATAAACTGTTAGAGATTGTACTTCTATTTGAAAAACTCTTCGAAAGTCGTAAAGAATTTTATTTTATATTACTTAAGGCAAAAAATGTACTTTTGAAAAATTAAGAAATCTACATTTTATGCAGTTCCCTAGTCTATTAGTCATGTTTAGTAAAATATTCTTAACATACAAGCATTTAAATCAAGAAACGTCTAAATCTTCTGCGACAAAAATTTACCGATTTAGGAGGTTTTAAATATCATTAAGTTAGGAGATTTTAGACTGTTTCATCTGCCACACTGAGACAGCAGCGGCTGTTTATTGGCCAAAAATAATGAAATTTCAAGTTTCGTAATTTGGTCACAACCTATAAAATTGCTTTATATAAATGGAACACTTTTTTTAACGTTATAAAAATATTTAAACCCGGGAGGATGTGCGCTACGAAAAGTAACACGAAGACGCTCAAAGGGGTGTTGCGACACCCCAACCGTTATTTCGCTGCTTTAGCAAGTCTATCAACATTCTTATGCTATATCTGCTCTAAATTATTCGTACAAACAGTTATTTTGAAGAGGCACAAGAACAAATTTTTAGACGAAAAATCAAATAAATAATGCATTATATTATTCGACGCATAACGAACACATAAGAAAAGTATATTTCTTACACACATATTTTCCAATTTTTTTATAGTAAAATGTCATCAATATTATAATCGTTATACAATTTGTATAGAAAAATACTGCTTCTAATTTTTTTGGGATCAGAGTAAAACATATCTTTAGTAATCTAAATAAGAATTCTGATGGGCTTTACCTTTAGATCCAATAAATTTAGGGCGTAAATACTCTTTCATGTTTCAGAATTTTTTCTACAATTTTAAGCTGTTCCTCCAATAGTTTTTGTGCAAATGGATAAGAAATGTACCAGCTGAAAACAGTTACATTACGTACAGAATGATAAAACTTTTACTTCAATCTCTTGAGATTTTCACTTACACTCTTATCCAGTTTCGAAGCCTTGTATCCGCAAAAACCTCCATTTTAAAAATATAGAATATTCTCGAATCCACATATTTCATCAATAAAACTTAAATAGCGAGAAAAAATTATTTTCCTGTCTCTAATACGATCACTCAACTGAACAAAGAAACCTGACGCGAGAACGCGCAAGGGGTTGTTCGACACCCCGTAAGATCAATTCCGATAAAAAAAAAATAAAGGATTTTTTCTCGAAACACATTCTGTCAGTTGAAGGTAACCTTAAAGGCAGTTATCAAGGATTTGACTCATTTCAACTTGAATTATTTTGAAGTGGGTATTTTTCACATTTTACATGCGTGTTGTGTCGAAACACCCCCTTGCGCTGTCCCCTCGGGTTAATAAATATGACTAAAAGTATCAGGAGACTTTATAAGGATTTAGATTTTATTAGTTTTTCAGCGATACACCTTCTGACTCAAACAACATAAGATAATTCTTCACTTCATTTAAAGCATTTTTCCAATTCATACGCCTATCTGTGACAGTGTATAAATAATCCATTGTGTGACGATTAGAGTGGACACCCTTCATAAAATAATGGAATAAAATCGAGCAAATGGCCTATTTAGTTGGAATTTTTAATCATTTATGTAAGTGTTTTTTCCTGAGCATCCCAATTAAATGAAATGTTATGTTATTTATTTTCCGTATAAAGAAATTTACGATTGTTCATTTCTCGTATCATGTCATTTATTTCTATGCCCATGATACGAGAAATGCGTCTATTTATTAGATTTCTTTTATTTATCATCTACATCAGCGAAACAACCCATAAAACTGTTTCACATAAGAATCTGGAATCATCAAAAAGAAATTTAGATTCTCTTTTTTTTAAGGACAGCAGAAGAAATCAGAAATACATTCACTGCTTCGGCCTAATAAAAGCCAGTAGTCTTCCAGTATTCTTCTGTATTGATAATAACTACAACTGGCATTTATCTGTTGGAGTTTGGTTCGTAATTCTATTTTTCGGTTGGTACGAAGTTAACAGCCAGAATGAAAGATTCATGGGCTGTTATTGGGAAAAAATTGGGCTTTTATTAAACTATTATAATTCTGAGAATAGTTAAATATAATTATTCGTCTTTTCAAGATTCCGTATGTAATTGTCAATCCTTCAAAAGGGTTTCAATTCATTTTCAATCATTCAGATTAAAAATTTCTTAATCTGTAAGCAGCATTCGTATTAGTCATAAATACTTTTGTCTCTGAGTTTCAAATCCTTTTCCTTCGTTTTAGTTTTTCATCTCCTCTAACAATATAGACACTGTATTTACTCAGATGTTCCATGCAACTCATCAGCTCACGTGTCTAATTATTTTTTGAAAGTAATATTATTTACTCAAGACGTATAATCGTGGTAATTATTGATGTCCATTGGACAAATAATAAGACGAATCTTAACAGTTTTCGCAAACAGAAAGCAAATAAGACTTATAAAAAGGTGATTCCAATGTTTAAAAATGACTATTGTAATATCTTCCGCCAGTATCTGTTAAGTGGACTTTAAAAAAAATTGCGATGTGAGTAAGTCTTGATTTTTGCAACAACGTCCAAGAAAAAGCTGAATGCAAATTGAACATTTCTTCTTCTGTTCTTCATTATTACCTGTGAAGTTCGTGTGCTAATTCAAATCATTTAGCCTAACTCAATTTGTAAATAAGTTTATTCTTGAATTTCAAAATCAGTCTCTCTACCTGTTTAAACTGATTTTCTTATATCTATGAAAATAACTGGTGCATGCTTACTTCTACTGAGTCTGAAAGTTAATGTGGAGCCATAAAAGAGAAAGCCTTAATGTTATTTTAGAAGTGAATTAGATAGTGCTTTCACTGAAGAATTGGCAAAATTACCGAGGAACGCGCCACGGTAAAAAATAACAAACAGTACTTCATCTAGTAGTAGAAAAAACAATCCAAATTGTACTGCAGATTTTCTTCTGTAATATGGAGCAATAATGCTTTCCCTACTAATCAAGTTGAGCTCTTTGTATAAAATTGTATGATAAAATTTCAGGATACTTTGTAATGCAGCGCTCTTACGCGCTTTTATAGCAATAAATATATTATTCATAATGAAAACAAACGAAAACTTGTGCCTCATAAATACTTTAATTTAGAAAGAAGGAATTTATTTCAAATTATGACAATTTTATTTATAATGCATTTTAGATTTTGGTATGTTATGTTTGGTACTTATGTTTTCTAAGACTTAGCTTGGTTTTCTGCTGTTTGGAAAATTTATAGTAATTATTCTTGTTACGGATATTTCAGGAAAACTCATCTATTATAAAAAAGTATTGAAAATATTCCTGTATTTGAAATTATTAAAACAAATGTTACTTGGAATATTCAGCGGAACAAATTATTAACAGTATATCTTTAAAGTTGGAAAAATTGTACATAAAAATAACTTTCTAGATCAAATACAACCAATTTGCAATCTAAATAATGCATTCTCTGAATCTTTCTCGAAAAGTTAGACAAATGTTCTTTCGTATTGGAGTATTGCGTGCAAGTGATTGTTAATGGAAACGGCATGTTTCGGTGAAACCATTTTTGTAATGATAGATAGGGAAAGGATGTATGAAAAACAAGACATTTATTAGATAATTGATGTATCACATAAGGTTTTTTTGCAGTAGAAAAAATAATCCAAATTATATACAACGCATCTTACCAATGTTCCAACAAAACATCATTATTTTCTTCGAAACAATGTTCTCACAAGAGAGACACTTTACAGTTAAATTTATCATTTGTTATATAATATTTAGAATCACAGCACCATTTATTACAATTATTTATTACTTATTTGCGTTTTCCACATCTTAGCTTTCTTTCTGGGGGGTAGCTAAATCTATAACATATTCTGTTAATAAGTTTGCAGAAAACAAGTCTATTATCATAAAATCAATTCTTTCCTGAAATTTGTTACGTAAATCTGTCTTAAAAGATTCAGACGAACAAATTAGTAAAATAAGTTTATGAAAGTGAAATAATTAATGCATAAACCATCGACTTCGATATAAAACACCAAGATTTTACAATAATGTGTTCTCTAAATCTTTCACGAAAATTTCGGCAATTGTTCTTACATATTACAGTATTACCTGGAGGTGATTAACAATTCAAAGAGAAATTTCAAAGGAAAACATTCAAATAATGAGAGAATGGGAAAATAATGTATCGAAAACAAAATATTTATTCGACAGAAGATTAACCAGTTAAGGGTTTGGCGTTCATACAGGAAACAATAATCAAAAATATATCCCACATACAGCTGTGACATCGAAACACATCTCATTTCCACAAAAGACTGTTTCCACAAATTGGACATTTAACTCGTAAAATTATCACGTGTTGTGTGATGGTTAGACGCAGCACCAAAAATTATGTTTCCTCCAGAGGAAATTGCTTTGATATTTTAAGCATATCAGTTGTATTGGTAGAGTCTCTTCCGGTGATAGTGATGATGAATGGAGAAGACCAGCTTCTGAAATTTTCATTTGTAGAATGCGTAGCTCATTTACCAGATGATGAAATGGGTGAAAGTTCATCATTCACACAGTTTCATTCGGTTCTTCAGTAGATAAAACGCTTGTATTGTTTTCTAAATAAAAAAAATTAAATTAATAAATACTTTTAACATCAACATAAACATGCGGAATTATCAGGATGCATAATACAAAAATGATTTTAAAAGCATAAAATTGCTTTAAGGCTACACAGTACCCTTTTTCAAAACTTTTTTTTGGAGACAGTAATAATAAAATAAATAATTGACTTTATTTTTGGATTATATTAATAAATAGATTCCGATTTAAAAACGTCATTTTAGCAAGAGCTATTATTTTAAAATTTAAAAAAAAATGAAATTTTTAAAGTTTTTTTAAACTCTTATAAAATTTTCAATTTTCAATATTTTTTAGTTATTTCAAGTGAATTAAATTTCTTGTATTCTTGGGAACAAAAGTTAACATGGGATTGATGATCTGACTCTTTTTTAATTTTTGATAGTTATTTTTTGTGAAAAAACCTGAAAAAACATGAAAATTCTAAAAATATCAACTTTGAACTTTTAAAAAAAAATAACTAGAACTCTCAGGCCTAAATCCATGCTAATTCTTATAGAACATATATATGAAAGTATCTACAAAAATTTCAAGACTCTATCTTGAACAGAAAAAAGCCTTAGGGAATAAAAAACACTTGCATCGCCAAAAATAAAAATCTGAGAAAAATGCATTTAAAGTTTGTAAAGACATGAAACCAAAACTAATAATGCTTGTAGAGCTCTAATTTTTTATTATGTTATTTCCCAACTTCTAAAATGCACTAAAACACTATTTTAACGCAATATGATTGAATATTTTTTTCTTATTTGAAATATTATGTAATTAGTCTGCCAGCATTTTAAAACATTTTGTCTCTTAACGAGTCGATAACTTTTCGATAGTGACATTTTCTCACCAGAAAAATGAATGAAAAAAAAAATATTGTACTGCAAAGCTTCTAAATAAAATAAACTCTGTGTAAAAATTAATATTGGTCTTGAAAAAGTCGTTTTTATGAATATTAGTTAGGTAGTAATGAGAACTCAATAAGAACGAAGAATATAAACAAACAGAAACGATTTGGGTAGTGAAAAAACGAAGTTATGATAACCATTTCACCCAAGGAATTGATTTATTTACAAAACATTTTTAATTAATTTATTTTAAGAATGGAAAAATGCTTCAAAATGAAAACGAAACTAACCACTCTGTCAAATTTTGAGACTGTCAACAATCAGAAAACTTTAAAATCTTTAAAACTATTTGGATATCAGATCCAAAATTTGGAGTCAAGTTTCCCAATAGTATGGGCCATCGAAAAATGCAAAAAAAATTTTTCGATATTTTTGCATTTTTAGGGTACTGTGTAGCCTTAAAAGCAGTATGTTAAGTTTAATTTTACCGAAAAGTGTTTTTTTCTTTCGCTGGTCTTTCGGTAATTTTGATATGAGAAAGGGAAAATTAAGGAAAACGAAAAACGTCATAAAATTAAATTTGTATTAGAAATATTCTCGATGCATTTTCATTCATCAATAAATTTTTTCTAATTAAATTATCCTGCTTACTATTTACAACAGTTTCAATGCTTCTCATCGAAGCATCTTAAACTTTAACTCTTGCAATATTGAAAAGCTCTAAATGACCGTTCAAACAAAGAACGACGAGGGTATAACCCTGCAAAGTTTCCACACCGTTTCGGTAAGTTTGGTTGAATGAATATCTGAAGTGCATGCTTTGATCTTTAGATTTGGCTTACCCAGATGGATTTGGGAAACAGAGAAATTTTATAACATCTCTCAATTGAGATCCGAACACACATTTGCTAAAAACCGCAATCAAACACATTTCCTTGTAATAAGTCCCACTAATAGCTATCAGATAAACATATTCCTCTTTTATATATCAGTCCATTAAGCATGCAAGCTGTATTTCGGTTTTTGAGGAGATAGGAAACAGTTGAAACGTCTTTATTCGAGAGAATCACAGAAATTTATGAGAAAATGATTTCAGTCATTGGGAAGCGCTATGCACACCTCAACTGAACAGTATTATTTCAGAGATGTACAATTATTGCATGCAGTTAACGTAAAGTGCTGCCTCTTGGCAATAGTTTTTACTCTCAACATACTAGGCGGAATGCAGTCTTTCTCGATCCTACCCTCGCTATTTGGGACGTAGTTATTTTGATATATCATCTTGTGCCTTTCAGCTCCGGAGATACTTGATTGGTTTAGTTTGATTTTTGGTTTATTGACATGTTTATCGTAATTTTTAACCAAGTAAAAGTTAAATTTCTATTTGTCCGAAATAAAATATAGTGAATCAATATGCTCAAAAGTAGTCGATGGCTAAGATATTTGAGAAATATGTTAGCTATTGAATCATATATTATCCATAAGATACTTGAGGTCAAAAGTATTGTCATCACGAATCAACTTCATTGGAAACACTGAAATACCCCATCCGATAGCATGTATCCACCATGGGGAGATAAAGTTTTCGTAATAATATGAACAATGAAACTATTTGTCTGACAGCTGGGTTCCTGAATGGAGAGAGACGTTTAGAACATCTTAAATCTGTTATTCAATCTTAGATCTTGTACAAAGCATTTTTATATGACCTTTAGCACCATCTGGTGATATAGTTTATAAAATGTGCTGTCAGTAAATTATGGTTTCGCCACACACAACAAAGAAGAAATTTCATTATTATCTATTCAGTGCAGAAGGCCTTTTCCTTCTTCACTAGTTTCCAAAGTAGTATATCATTTTGAATGTATTCCTGACATTTAGATTACCTTATGTATTAGTCTAAACAAATATTAAACTAGCTTATGAATTTGATGTATCACATAATTGAAAAAATTATTATGATTTTACTTTTTGTTATGATTTTTGTTTTGACCAACACTTATTTTATAAACTAATTCTCAGACAACTTTCTTTAATTGTTGTTTGTAGTTTTTTATCATAACTTAAGAGCATTGAATTATCCTTTAATTACCTTAGAAGTTTCAAACTATTTTTAAAAACAATTCGAAATAAGAATTCAAAGCAATCATAGACTGCACCGTATCTGTAACAAATGAACAAATAATCAAATCGTGGAGTGGCAGATATGGGTGAAATGGTTATAAATTATGCTCTAATTTTAAAAGGTCGTGTTTAATAATTGTAAACAGATGAAAATAATTTTATCACCACTGAATGATTCATTATGGCATATTTCCACAATGCATCTCATACTAGTGCATGAGTTGTTGAGTCCAGGAGATTGAGGTAATTTGTTAGCTGGTTCAATGGAAGGTTCTGGCACCGTCAGGAGATTGCAAACTATAGATTCGGCAGGTACCCTTTCTTCATCGACCGGGAGCCGATTGAGCACCTGGAAATATAGCAAATATAATCTGTTATTGGGAGTATAAAACTTCACTTAGTAGAAAATTGCTACGTTTCATGAGTTCTAAGAAGATGTTATACTAATTCTAGCTGGATGTGAATAAATTCCTTCATTTTATTTTATGACACTTAGCTGGAGATATACTGCAAAGTATTAGAGTTCCCTACAACTTTCGAATAAAAACTTAACTAAAAGCAAAACACCTCATTAATATTCCTACACAAAACGCTAAAATTACGGTCCTCTAGTTTCAATCCGTTTTAACTTTGCCTTTTTGGGGTGATCCTTTGACATGCTTGCAAAATTGAATGGAGGAACACTTCAACATCTTTCAAGGTTGTAATATTTTGTAAATTTTCGTTTAACCAACTGTGTTTTTGTGGAAATATTTATGATTCTTCGTGATATTTATGATTCGTGACGTAAAGTAATTCTGGATACTGTAAAATAGAATTTTTGTAACATATTAATTAATCTTTTATTTAAAAACTTAAGAATTAATAAATTTGTCCTCTTAGATGTAAGTTGCACCATATTTGTGCTAAAATTACTATAAACTCCAAATTAATTTTGATACTGAGACTCGAAAAGAAGAAAATAATATTGTTCTAACTTCCACTTCAACTTTGAAAATCATGAAAAAAAATTATATATTCTGAGATCACTTTTCTTTTACTTATATAACTTTTTGTAATAAAATTCTTGCAGTTGTGACATTAAGAATTTATGATTCTTTGAATATATATGCATGTTTTAAAATTTTTTAAATTTTTTCATTTAAGCATTGACTAGTATAGCGATGTCTCAACAAGCATCTGAAACAAGTATCCCTTCAGTGTGCTTATATGCACTTGTTTGACTCAAGTAATGCCTTCTCTAATTTTTTAATGAAATTTTGGCGCAACTTCCTTATACATTATTACATTTAAAATTACCTGCATCCTTATGCAATCTTCAGGTCTTCCTCTCCCCGCTGAGTACTCTTGGTACTGAGATATCACACATAGTAAGCAGTAAACCTACATAAAATAAGCAAGTAATTAGGAACTATATTACGATTCTCTTTTTAAATTATATCTTAAATTTTAAAGTAAACCAGTTAATTATTTTAAACACCATTTTATCACAGTAACTATTAGGCTGCTTCATTTCAACCTTTCGCAAAACATACAATGCGAGGTAGTCAGATGCGAGAAACGATGTTCTGAGGTAATAGTACATAGTCTTAGTATCAAACAATACTATCCGCAGAAAACGAGAAAATCGACTATATTTACTTGAAAAACTAAGGTTTCTGTAATAACAATTTTCCTTAGATCTACTTGTATTAGAATAACTAGTATTTAATTATTAACAGAAATCGAGTCATGAATGCTTGAAATTACGGACCCTTTCGTATTTGAAAATATAGGATATTACTTCAATAAATACTTTTTAGAAAGAGTTGATTGACATGCGAAAATCTAATTCCTTTCTTCTGTTGAGGACGGTCATAATTCTCTCGTCGGACAAGCATTTAAGTCGTTAAATGTGATATAATGAAGAATTCGTGAGATATCAGAATTATCGTAAGCAATAAGCATCGATACGATTTTATGGTGTCACAGGATTTTTAAACTCATATCTTGAATGGATGAAAGATTTATCTCTATTTTGAACTGCTCATGATAATAGACGCAATTAATTTGTAATGTCCCGGAACGTTTTGTGAGGCTACTTGGTATCAAAGGAAACTTTATTATGTCATCTGGGTCAATATCAGTATTTAAATATCTTGTAGTAGTTGACCTTGAGATTTTTTAAAATCTCATGTTATATTTGGTGTATTTTTCTGGTCTCTTTCACCAAGCAGATAACTATTAGTCAACAGTATATTCAGCTGATACAACCATTAAGGCGAAATATTCTTCAAACCAAACTGAATTTAAAACACAGAACTCATCACTTTTTTTATAAAAAAAAATTCTTAGAACCATCAAGGTTAAATTAAATCGTTAAGGTTTGGAATTGTTACTGCCGTATTAGAGGGCTGATCGGTTCCAGAAGTTTGGGACGAATGCGTATTCCTTAAGCCTTCCTTAGGGAAATAGGCGAGCTTTATCCTGTTAATCACTTTTGACATTCTAATGAAATGTTTTGGATATTTGAAACAAAATTAAGGATAAATGAAGAAACGAAAATATTTATTCTGGGATTAAATATTCATTTGTACTATTTAAATGCATAATTTTGCAGAGAATTATTCATGGTAATTTGTGCAAAGATTTACATTGCATTTTATACAAAATGTGAAATGTTTTCCCAGATAATTCAGTATTTTGGGCCTTGTTTTTATCTTTTTCTGCTTATTACATGACATTTTATAAGATATCATAAGTCTTCGATTTTTTTTAGTTTGGTCATTCAAGAACATAAACAGGGTGTCCCTAAAATGTGGAACAAGCGTTTATTTCCTTAAATATTGATTTTTGACATATACTTCCAATTACAAAGTTTCATCACATAAGTTAAGAATTTGTGTGAAAACACTTTGGCTTCTGTGGAAGTTGAAAATAAAAAATTAAAAAAATTGAATTTTTATACGTGCCCAGTAGAGCAAAAGTGTCAATGAGTGAAATGTTCCTCTTTCACTCATCTATGCATAAACTAAGTTTCACAATTCTGTCTGCAAAATATACAGAGATATGTTGATTTTTAAATTTCATGTTTATTGCAGAAATACAAATGTATTCATCACAGAAATCAGCGATTTGGCAAATATTTGTCAATTAGTATATCAGCCAATCATCACGGATTGAAAATAAATTGCCAATGACACATACTTCTACTCAGTTTCATTTGCAGATAGTTGCATCTATCGAGTTGATAAAGAATGGAAGGACAACTTCAGAAAATGAAAATTTAAGGTTTAACAGGAAAATAGTCTGATATTGAAGCTTTACCTAAAAGCAGTGGCGACTCGTCCTTTAGGTCTACAGAGTTGCAGAACTCACAAAAAGTATTTTTGAAATTCGTATTTTTGTTTTAATTCTTATTTGTTTACTTCTCCACTCTCAGAGTTCGATTATTAACGGAAAAAGATAAAAACGAGAAAAGAAGACAAAAAATGAATGAAAAAGTGAAACAGACACAGGATTGATTTGCACACCAAATACTTTTGGAAAACACTAACATTTGCTCATTGCGTACGACTAATTTACATAAAGGGCGAAGGCGAGTAGCCATTCTTTCTGTCTTAGAACCTAACCGGAACTGGATTTTCGAATGCCCCTGTTTTGCGCGAAGAACAAAATAATGTTCTTTTTTCCCCTCTTCAATATCAACCATGGTTCGCCTTCAGATTCTTGATTTTCTTTTCATTGGCTGTGTTTAGGTTTCAGATCCACTTTCATGTTGCCTCAATGGGAACTTGGCTGGTTCCTACATATTCGATTTCTCTTAATAAAAACGAATTCACGGGAAAACTATAATTATCTAAAGTTTAATTCAGATAATTACAACTACAAGTTTGAACAGCGTGAAGGTAAGGCTATTTTTGAAAAATTTTAATTGTATTCTAGTAATGTTTCTATAGCAAAGATTCTTTCTGGGAAGATGAGCCTCACTGCTGATACAGTAAGTCACCATGAATTTTTTTTTTGAAGATTCACAAGATGAACTATTTTTGGAAGACTTCAATTAATGTATTATTTGGCTAGTTTTTAGATTTAACAAGAGTTAAAAAATACATTTTTATTTACTGATTCCGCCATTTAAATAATTTGTTTAAATATGTATTTTATCCTAAAATGTACTTCGAAAGATTCGATCAAGCATCAATGAGAAGTATGGAAAATTGGTCTAAGTCAACAAATTTGTCTTCTTTTATATCTGTACGTTTTTCTGATGGAAGCGTGCAACTTCGTATATGAATAGACGAATGTAAAAAAAGCATTTTACTAATTGATATTTTTGCTCTATGGGGACCGTTTAAAAATTTAATTTTTGTAACTTTTTATTATCAATCCCCTTAAATATCAAAATATTTTCATACAAATTCTTACTTTATTTGATGAAACTTTGTAATTAGAAGTATATGTCTAAAATCAATGGTTAAGGAAATAAACGCTTGTTCCACCTTTTAGGGACACCCTGTATATGCAATACACTGAAATGCAGTTAACACAAACAGAGGCAAAGCAGAAACGCTGGGTTCATTAACATTATTTTGGAATTTACGTTTCTATTAAGTTTATCTTTAAGTTTAATGCATTGTCAGAAGCATTTCTGGTATTATGGGAAGAATTGAGGAGAATTTAAAAATAAGAAAATTTAATTAAAAATAACACATTGCCTGGACACCTAATTTCATATTTTTATCACTAAATAAAAATAACGCATGGACTCTAGGGTTTTTCACTCTTTTATATTAATGCAATAATCAATGAAACTATTGCTGTCTTTACCAAAATATTTCGAGACATTGCGCAATATTTCAAAGTAGGATAATAAAATAAAATAGATCCCGGTTTCATTAGTTTATCCAATGAATTTGTCCTTATGACTTTTTTCATGTGATGAATTACCTTCCATCATGAACATTCTTTTCGCTTATTAAAATACAATACTTTCTTAATTACAGCAAATGTTAAGTACGTTACATACACGTATTGAAGACGTCGTTTTTTCTAAGCTTATAGCAAAGAAAAAAACTAACTAGGTAAGGAATTATCTTAATTTATTAGAATCCAATAATGTAATAATCGAATAAATGAAAGTAGCTTTTAGATTTATTTTCTGAAAAATTCTGAGTAGGAAATAAGGAGATGCTTCACATTCATCCACTTAAGAAAAGTAAATTATTCATTGGGCGAATAAAGTTAAGGGAGTGATAAATAATCTGTTTAGTAAATAGATTTCTTTTTCCATAACACTAACGAACGAGAATAACATTGTTTACTTCATTGCTTGAAAAAAACAAATAGAGATTATAAAGTAATGAAAAGTGTGTACCGATTTCAATGTCTGATCACGTGTATGCGTACGAGATAAGTTAAGTTGGGTTATTAAACGCAATGGATTTTACTATGTTATCTTGACATCAAAATTGTAGAACAGTGTAAAATAAAGGACAAAATATGCCAAACAAAAGAGATATTGTTCAAAAATATGCCTCGATTCTCATCATTATAAGCCGAAGCCAATTTTTTGTTATGATAAGGCAATAATTTGCCTAATTTGAATTTTCTTTCTATTTTTAATCGTAAAGGAATTATGGGAAAATGAAAATTTATTTCCATCTTCCTCCATTTCCACCCCCTTTAAGATGAATAGTCCATCTACAAAACCGATCGAGATTTTCACTATCCTTACAACATTTCTCATGCTGGTAAAATTAAAATCAAAATTACCCCAGTTAGCGTGTTCACAAGATAACATGGGAATACATATACAGGGTTCCCACTTATATCCGTTATACCCCCCTTAACTTCTAAACGGTGACAGCGTAGGCCATAAAGTTAGTGTCTAGTTATAGTAAAAAGGCTATGCGATACTCTATGCGACAACTAAAAACGCCATCTATCGGCAAAGTTTGGAATTAGCGGTCCTATCGCGTAAACGGTGAAAGATACGAGAAAAAAGTTAATTAGAAAGTTGTACAGCTATCTCAATGTAGTACGAAAAGATACCTTACTCAGATTAAAACTCAAAACAGAGTGTAAAAAATGAACATTTGTTTGTTCGCGATTTCGAAAATTGTCATGTCATAAAGAGTGGAAGAAAGAAACTGAGACTCATCACTGTCTTCTGGATCATTTATTTATATTGCTCAAAATGCTCTCCGTTAGCCACTATAGACATTTTCAATTTGGACTGGATTTCTCGCTGCACATTGTGCAACATGGCAGGTATTATGGAGGCACAAGCATCATTAATTCGTCATCGAAGATCCTGCAATGTTGTTGGAGGGTTCGCATATACCTGCCCTTTTATGTGACCCCATATGAAGAAGTCCAATGGAGTCAAGTCAGGTGAGCGCGGGGGCCACTATACGGAACTACCATACCGGTTGATTTAATTCTGGAATGTATCCAATGTATCCTTTAGGTACTGCTTAACGTTTGAAATCTTATGCGGAGGGACGTTGTCATGTTGGAACCATACAATTCGGAGTTGGTGCAACTGTAGATTCTCAACAAAGTCGGTTATTACATCATCAGGAGCTCCAAGAATAGCTGTCCAGTTTACGTTCTTTCGTAAAATACTGGTCCTATGAGCCTGTCGTTAAAAATTCTGCACTAAACATTAATCGACCAGCATAGTTGATGTCGAACTTCGACAGCATTTCTCGGATTTTCCAGCGACCAGATATGAACGTTGTGTCTATTAAACATCCCGTTACGCGAAATACATGCCTCATCCGTCCATATTATGTCTGTCAGGAATGTTTGGTGGTCCTCTAAGTAATTCATCACAAAGTTTCACCACGTGTAACGACTCTTAGCATATCTTGGCAGCAATCCCTCCACAGGTGAGAATCGGTATGGAAGATCACTTGATTCATTCAGGATTGTCCAAACGCGGCTTTTTGAGAGACTACAATTTTCACCTGTCATTTTTGTGGTGCTCTGAGGTTGAGCGAGAGCGTATGCTAGCACATCTTCAGGTTGCACTTTGCGTCCTACATTACGAGGTCTACAAAGTCGGGGACTGCTGGTCACGCAGCCCTCTAAAATGGTCTGCCGTGTAAGATGCGGGCCTTCAGGAAAACGTTCACGATACAGCCTTGCAGCTGATTTTCCCTTACACCCACATTCACCGTAATTTAACAGCATCTTGCAATACTTGTTAATGCCAAATTTTGCCATAACCCTCAGCTTTAACGTACAACCCAGCAGAAACATCATTTTTATGGTAGTCTCTGGTGAACAGGTATGATCCTCATTTGCCTAATACATCATACCATATGAGGTTTATACGAGACATGGTTGAGTTGAGCTGTGTTTTTAGAGAGACGATTTTGTAAGATCAAAAGAAAGTTTTCATGGTTTGTAGAGACATTCAGTAAAACACGTAACTTTTAGGGACAGAACTAAGGTTCCCATGAATGCAAATCGTGTGCGTTTCGCCTGCGCCACAACACAGGCTGGTATTTAGTCCGTAAGGTGATCTGTTCTCGCTTCGCTCGCGTGTCACGACGCCATAGTGTTGAAAATCACAATCAAACGAATGTTAATTATTTACATTCTGTTTTGAGTATTAATGTGCGCAAGGTATCTTTTCGTAATAAATCAAGAGAGCTCTACAACTTTCTAATTTACTTTCTTCTCGCATCTTTCACCGTTTACAAGATAGGACCGCTAATTTCAAAATTTGCCGATAGATGGCGTTGTAACTTGTCTCATCGATTAGCGCATAGACATTTTACTATACCTAGACACCAACTTTATGGCCTAAGCTGCTACCGTTTAGAAATTAAGGCGGGTGTAACGGATATAAGAGGGAACTCTGTATATAAACTTTTGAACGAAGGGTATTTTCTGGTTCTAGGGGTCATGATCGGTGAAGATCTGTAGAAATTTTCCGGAAGTCGTGTCATGAGAACCATTGCAATAGGTACACTTTCTATAAGGAGTCTACCTAAAATGTTGAGGGAGAAACCCCTTCTGGTTGTTATATCAAGCTAACTGGAATCAGTTCTTTCAGCCACTTAAAAATGAAATGTAAATACAGATAGTCTTTGTACGCAGTCTTCCCGATATTCTGTGTTAAATACAAAATTATACGTTTTCGATATTAAATTAAATACTTACATTTAAGGCTGAGAAGAAAAAGTCTGTTACGAAGAGTATAGAATGGAAACGCTCACTTGACTGAAAAAAAGACAAACATTACAATATTAACCTGTTGAAAAATAATTATAAGAATATATATCTATATATTTAAAATAAATTGGCAAAACCATGAGACAGTCCCCATAGTCCCAACCGCTGGACAATTTCGACAATTTTTATTTCATATGTAAGCTTATGACCTCTATCTATAATTCATCAATGATTGCGTGCCCACCACGTTCCATTTTTGGGAGTAATCGAAAAAAACATCATTCCACTGCACATCCTCGACGGGGAAAATAACTTGACAGAGTCCTCCAGCCCCAACCATTGGACTTATTTAGACAGTTTTTATTTCATATGAAAGCTAATGACTCCTAGATGTGTCCTCAATGATCACCTGCCACCCACTACCTTCCATTTTCGAGATATATCGCAAAATATGTCTTTGGCAGAGTCCCTCAGCCTCTACAACCGCCAATTTTCAAATTTATTCGCCAAGTGGTAAGCAATGCCACATTGATATTACTGGTGAACAGCTGGTCGCCAAAGGTGGCTAGTTTTACATAAATGACTGAAAATAGGGAGCAAACATTTCATGTAGGTAACAAGATGAAAAGTGCCAATAATTGATATTGGGAATTAAAGAATTATTCAAGCAGAAATACCCAATTTTAAAATAACGAAAATACGTAAATTTGCATTTTTAATTGGTAAGACTTACATTGGGATTGTTTAAGACCTTGATTACATACACGTTATCAAATTGTAACCCACAAGGTTCATTGAAAAGGTTTCAATATGTAATTCAGTATTTTTCACCATATAACTCATTTTCTAAAACTTTCAGAAATTTCATTCATTAATTTCCATTTTCTATCACGCGCATACTCATTTTATAATGAAAATCTACTGAAAATTCTGTGAAACTAAGTTTGTACTTTTCTTTATTTCGTCACCATTGTGCTAAATAATACAGTGAAGAAAAATGATTCTCTTACAGCTTGTATTTAATGAATGTATTTATAACATAATACCCCTTTTAATTTGTAAATGTTACTTTTCTTCTATTGTATGTTGATCTGTTGCGAATTTTATAAATAATATTTCTAAAATAACGTAGAACTTTTATTTGATAGTTATACAATTTTTATATTTCATTACGAATGAAACAAAGCTTACAGAGTCTATGTAATACACTTTGGACAGATATAATTAATTTTTTCGAATAATTTTCCAGTAAAAATTATTTCACAATGTATCTAAAATATTGGAGCAATGATGAGTTTACACAAAGAGACTATGTTTTAAATTTATTGAAACGTTAATTTGGCACAGAATTTTGTGTCTTATTGAAGTGCGCTTTTTGATTAAAAAATGGAAAAGAGACAAATGCTGAGATCAAAAAAACAAATTTGCATGATATTCATTCTTACTAACAGCAGTTATTTATATATTTGAATAAGTGCATGAATAACCATGCTCAAAATTTTTGATAAAAATGAAAAAGAAAATTATGAACAAAACTATTAGAAAAATAATTTAATTAAAATTACTTGAGTACTTCCTTACCATCAAAGATGTCAATTGCTACAGTTTTTCTCGTATTAATAAATAGTTTCTTCCAACGTAATTAAAAAAAAAAATTATGGGTGTTTCAGGTGGAATATTACGGATAGTTAGAGTAATGTATTTTGCTACAACCTATAAAAATATATGAAAAAAGCACACATTAACAGGTAATTTACATTCTATGCCGGATCCCAAATTCTATTTAAACTGCCTTCCGGCGTTTCAATAGAAAACTTGACGAGATTAAGCGGCCGATGAAAGAACTTTTTCATATACTATCCTCCGATTTTGAGGATAAAGTAAATGGAAAAAACTATCATTATCCTAATATCTCTTTAAAAACCATTACACTAGCGAGAAAAAATATTTATAAAGAGTTTAAGGAAAGTTAGCTGCATTTCTTAGCGATCAATGCACTTTTAATATTTTTTTCCTTACATTCTCTTTCATAAAAAACTTACTTTAAAGAAACCATAAGATTACTAAAGTGAGTTCCTAAAATTCGAAATGAACTCTAATCGAACTCCATTAACTTTCTCAATAAATATATATAGAAAATATCAAACTGGTAGAAATAAATCAATGGAAATTATAATAATACTTGAATAAAAACGTAGCCCATACGGAATCTAAAATTCGAATTGTTCGAATTCGAATTATTGTTTGAAAAGAGTTGCGACAAAGCAATTTGAACTTACATCTTTGGCTGTAAAATAGACGCAGAGGAAAACATCCAACAGCGTTGCTGTCGACACACAGATCAACCATGGCATTAGGAAGTTTCTATTATCCTGAAAACAAGGAAAGTACAATTCAACATACGGTATAATGCTACTATTCCGTTGTGGTACAATGTCTCCTCTATTTTAAATTAGTATTTCAAAATTCATTATAAACGCAATTTGTAATAATGTTTCCTACTGTTATGAAATAAAATTTAAAACACTTTATTGTTTCATCAAATCCATCATTAGCATGCTTTTGCCAGTCTTAAAGTTATGGAAAAAACACTGCATTTGTTGGACATTTAAGTCCAAGGTAAATTTTATACTTCGGTTTTATGTCTGCGCATATATAGGTTCGACTATGCACGTACAGTAATCCAATGACGTTAGTTTGATTAGTATGCAATGTTCCTCGTTTAGTTTTCATAAATTTTTAAATTATCCTAATTAGTATGCAAATTCGCTGGGACCTGTTCCTACCAAACAACGAAACAAGCGGTGGCGAAAAAGTGTTTTATTTAGTTTATAGAAAAGTCCTAACGAGTTAATGGTTTTTCTTAAACTTCTAAAATTTATTTTTATAAATGCCCAAAAGGAGGAGAAAGATATTTAATATTGCAACTGATGCCACAATACATTAAAAGCAGTCGCGGTAAAAGCAAACTCCAGATGGAAAATTAAAAACACATGAAGTTCATATGATTCAACGAGCTGAGAGAAGAAAGAACTAGACTGATGAAGAAATTGAAAAACTGTTCTGTTTAGCTTATATATATATATATATATATATATATATATATGTATATCAGCTTATATATTTCAATATATTCGCATTGCAATCCAATGATATTAATTATTCTCATTATGAGGTGTTTCATTTAATTTCACAATTATTAAATGATTCTAAATGAGTGTGTAGGTCTTTTTTCTAATCAGTCATACGAAAACTAAAACAAATTAGAGAATTGTACTCCGGATAATGGCAATAAAAACCAAGATATGAAAGAGCTTCTGCTGTTATCGTAGAAATCAATGATGGGGAAAGAAAAATGATTTCCAAGGAGTGCTAGGTTCAAGCCAAGTGGTTAAAATTACAGAGAGAACAAGATAATAGGAGATTTGCAGCTGGCCGAGGAAGTCAAAGAAGACGGTATTGGACGAACGAAAATAAAAAAAAGACGTTGCTGCGGAAAACAGTTTAATTAAGCTCATAGTGTTATAAGTGCGTAAACTTGAAAATATTTTCATACCGAGGAATGACGGGTGTATCAGCTGGTAATTATATAATGCCTTCAAAATAGCAAAGAAATCTTAAATAATAAAACGAAATTTAATTCCTAATTTTAGTGATATTTCCTTATTCGAAAATTAAGATATTTAATTGAATGGATGACCATTCTTCGTCTTAAAATATACTATTAAATGAATGAATACATTGAAACTGCTATATTATTTTTAAGAACAACAACGGAATTAGAATTTTTCTAGCTCTTTCTCCACTTTGCATTTAATTAATTTCAAAATTGCTAGACGAATTAGTTTTTCACTTTTGACTGTATTAATTTAACAATAGTGGAATAGAGATGTTTTGATAGAGCAAGTAATCTCGCGTTTTCCTTCTTTTATAAAACTTGCTTTTACACTCTATAGTCATGCAATTTAGAGTGAAATACTAATACGTTTATTGTTTTATTCTCCATTTTTTAATGCTAAATGAAAAAGAACTAAAATGGAGCAGATACTTTTCGATTGCAGATTATTGTTTTATTAAAAATAATCATTGTGAAGCTGGATTTCTAATATAAAAGGTCCGCACAATATTAAACATTTGAGTACGTGGCTTAAAATAGAAAGGGTTTAAAAACAAAACGATTCTAATTTAGGAAATAAATGAACTTTACAATCTAATTATTGTTCTTAACCTAGTCAAAATTTAATTATTTTTAGTCTTCTTGGAAAGGCAATATTTTTATCTTGGAAATGTGATGTGATGAGATACGTAAACGTAAGATATGACAAATTGAAAAAGAAATTTAATATCCGTAGAGCATAGCCTTTTTGCTATACCTAGACACCAACTTTCTGGCCTAAGCTCTCACCGTTTAAATATTAAGGGGGTGCAACGGATATAAGTGGGACCCTGTATATGTGCTATAATTGATTTTGCCACTGTATGAAATGGAAAATTGATTTTAACGCACGGGAAAATAAAACTCAAAATCTAAAAACGCATCTTCAAGTACGTTTTTTAAGTATATAAAACTAATTGTACTCATTATTTTTAAAAAGAGAATGTAAACTTTCTGAAATAAACAGGTTTTATCTTTCTTATTTTTATGGAAATGACTATCATCAGCTATTTTTTAATCAGTACTATAAGGTTGTACAAATACCTTGCAGGTAACTTTCAAATAACGTTGTTAATTACAATTTTATCAGTTACTGTTTTGTGGATTTTTTGTTCCTGAAACAATTAATCTTCCTCTACCCTTTTTCAGCTTGTCGCACATTTCATAAAAATAAATGCGTCAAATGGTTATTTTCTGTCTTTTCACTCAAGAAACAAAGCGAACATATCATTCAGAGATGTTATGATAAAAGAAAATGTTTAATGAGTACATTTTCACTAGGCATTTCACATGTGAAGTATCTTGTGACCATTTTTTCCAGCTCTTTGCATTTTAGTGTCATATTTCAGAATAATTAAACCCCAAAATGACACTTTTATAATTACTAGAGGATAAAGAGAGACAATGAGTAAAGGATCTCAAAAGTTAAGTCATACAAGTTCCCTTTGTTTGCCTCAGTGAACAAAAAAATATATTTCGGAGAAAATTAGAATAATTAATAAATGCTGCTTAATAGCTTTCTGGAGAATTCGTATTCCAATTACGTTTGTCTGCTAAGTTTGTGATCATTTCCTCTTTATAAGTAAAACATATTTTTCTTTGCTCATATTGTTCTCTTGTGTCTAAGCAGAACTATCTTTGAAAACATGCCAGACAGTTATATTTATTAAAACGTGTTTTTGAATGTAGGATGGTCTAAAATGAAAAGGATAATTTTAATGTAGTTTTGTTGTATATAATCGCTGTGGATTAATTTGTTTGCCGTAAGAGCATGAAGTGACGCCATCAAGGCTCTCTGCATCTAAGAAAGGTCAAACTACGATATACGTTAGAAAAGTGATGAACGCTTTCTTTCTCTGCAAACAATGACCTCTTTTCAGCTACCTGCTGGAATTACCTGCTACATTTAACGTTCTACAGTTCTGTAACAATTTGCTGATACTTAAACAGACCATCAAAGTAAGAGTAGAGGCAATCGGTTGACATTGCTGTTCAATTCTAGGCACTAACCAGTGTCCAATAAAAATAAGATTCCAATTTAAAGGTCGTCTCACAAGTACAAAGAATTTGGTTTTTGAGGCACCTGCAGCAGAATTCCATAAATTCAAGAACATCAAAAAATTTTCCATCAAATGAAAAATGTATAATCTTAGTGAATTTCACCACAGCAAGCATTGCAACTACTGTCAGTCCTTCGGGCATACAACGGACTGCAGATACAACATCCCTTCATGTGCTAATTGTGCCGGACACCACCAAACTAAAGAATGTGCCTCTAATTTCCATCTTTGTGTAAACTGTTATACCCAAAACTCCTTAAATAGTTCAGATCCAGCAATCTTTCACTCTGCAAAAGACTTTAATTGTCCATGCTTTCAGAAGGAACTGGCTAGAGAGATTTCGCAAGTCAAGAGACTACTAACAAAACATTGATAAACTTACGAGTTTTTCAATTCAAGAAACAGTTTAATAGCAGCTCCTGTTTCCTATTATCACTTTTTGTCCTTAATGGTTAGTCACATGACCCTCTTTTAAATTTAATAAGGAAAAAAACCTCTTCCTACTCTTCCAAAAAATTCTTTTTATTTATAACTGCATTTTAATAGCTTTTATTTAATAAATCATCGATTGCAAATTAAACATAGACTTTTTCTAACGAGGCTTTTTTAAGAACCCCTTTTTGTTTATAATTTAAATTAAATAATTTTGCAATATTAAATGCGTGCTGTATATAATAGTCCCTGTTTCTTAGCATATTATTACTCATCAACAAGTAATTAATTATAATGAAGACTAGCCTATTAATGTTTTGTGTTTTTGACTGTTTATGTATGTTACAGTAAAATAACAAGTTTTTGATTATAAAACATTCCTAAATATAATATTATTAAAATTAAATAATATAATAATATTAAAAGTTGGTTTGTATATTATTGTCCCAGTATCGAGCATTCCAATATTTTTCAGCTGGTAATTGATTATGAAACAATCCTAAATATAATATTTAAAAATAAAAAATATAAACTATATATATTATTAAAAGTTTGATTGTATATAATTGTCCCAGTATCGAGCATATAAGTATCAATCAATAAGCTATTAATCTTATCGAAACCTAGCCTTTCATTGTTATGTGTTTGTCCCTGTTCATACGTGTCATAATAAGTATCTGATTATAAAACAATTCATAATATATTTTCAGAAGTGTATTAATTTTCATTTGCATCCATTTTATCATTATATTCTTCTCTGTTTATGTAGAGTTAAGTTCCCTTCTCTGTGTTTTTATATCTCGATGTCATTTTTTCTTTTTTTTTTTTTGCTTATGCTTTTCAATAAAGTTTCACACATACCCATCCAACCAACAGGGAGCCGTCTAGGCTCCCAGTTCGGGGGTATGCTGTGGTGTTATGTTCAATTCTAGGCCACATGCAGCCAGCAAAACCACCGACTTACTAAAAGAACTTCGATGAAAATTCTTCACGCAACTTTCGTAGAACGGCGGTATTTACCATATCACTGCCATGTTCCTGGCCCTTAAAAAAATCACTGAACGTTTAACGGTTCATCAGTGACAAGGAAAAGCCATCCATTTCCTTCCTAAGTGTGTATCAACTTCAAAGGCATTTATGTATAAGTGACATGTTACTCATGAACTGTAATGTAAATATTGTTTAGATTTAACAGTTGTCTCTTTTCTTCTTCGCACTTCTTTTATTATCTGAACGCTATTAGCTTTAAATATAAGCATAAGCACACTTTCTTAATTTACTATTTTGTACACATTAGCTATTAACCATTTACATTCAAATGACTAATGTTATAACCATAAAAATGGTGTCTATGCTGTTTTAAAACGGAAATTAGATATTCTAAGTAACCTTCTACAACGCCCATTGTAGTAAAGTCAAGTACTATCGTTACGGTCTCAAAAACTATACGTTTTACAGGAAAGTAGTCAAATACATTGTTGTACCACAACATTGATTTACTACAGAACTACATGGCGAGCAGAGGCATGCTCAGAATATAACACTCGTTTGTTTTAAATGTGTCATTGCATTATTGCAAAATGTTATAAATATATTTTAACAATAATTTTTTTGTATATATAAACTCTTTTCAAGAAAAAATCTATATAATGATCTGTACACATTTATTCTTTCCATGTATTTTGCTGCCATCATTAATTTTGAAAGCAAAATACTTTTGTAATGATTTGGTATTGAATGATTTAAGTTATATATAGTGGTGCAAAAATCTAGAGGAGATAGATTACATGAGTGTCTGTTTTCTGATTATAAACATATAAGAAAATTAACTAGACAAGGTACACAGAAAGAGGACGGATTCGTTTTAGCAAGAATCGAGACTACAATAGGAAGAATTTGATCCCTCTCAAATCAAAAGCGTGATGTTGACGGATGTCATATATCTAAGAATTTGTTTTCAGAATTATGGTTCATTTCTCTTTGAGCTCAGTGGTTCTAAAGAGATAGATTTCTTAGATAACGATTAATTTTAGAAATTCGAATAAGATTTCTCTCTTTGTATTAATGTTTTATGATTAGATCTGAATGTAACCGGATTCTGCCATAATTTGATTAATAATTCGGCGTACAATCTGCTAAGGGGTATAGGAAAAAGAAAAAAAAATAACATATAGTAAAGTATTACCACAGCTCAAAGTTCGAAGAAACGGAGAAACTGCAAATGTTAAACAATAATGGCATATATGTCGCCCACGTCACAAAAACTTTTTAGTTTACTTCAAATGTCAGCGAAAGTCCGGATATTTTAGAAACGGTGCAAAAACACGCTGTTATTGCGCATAATCATGAATAGTAAAATCTTGAAAAGTTGTTGTCAAATGTAACATGTTCAAGTGCTTTAATATTGCAATGTTCAGCCAAATGAAGTGTTTTTACCCGTTACCCTTTCTTTCTGCATCTCCGCGTGTCTCCTAGCTAAGGTCATACACTGCTGTGAATTTCGGGAGTTTTGGGGTTCATATGTTTTCTAGTAGTTTACAAGCTGAATTTTGAACCTCTCTGTATATGTTTAATTAAAATAAATATTTTTGCAATCGATAAACTTTTGAACTTCAATTATAAAGGAACTTTGTGGATGAGTATATAAAAGACTTTTTTCATTGTATGAAATAAACATATTTTTTAACATCACTGAAAAGCTTAAGTAACTGCGTTGCGAGTTTTTCTCATATATCGTGGCGTAACAAGCAACATCGCCTATCTAAATTTTTTGAAATTTCAAAGAGGAATGAAATACTCAATTATTCTCAACAAATAACGAATAGTTCTGAATTGTTTTTCTCATCTGGTAAGAATACGCAGTCTCATGTTTATATCGAATACTAAAAAATTAAGAAATATTTGTTATTGGCTGCCGAAAATTGAGTATTTCCTNCCTGTTTGAAATTTCAAAAAATTGAGATAGGCGGTGCTGCTGCTAAGCGACGATATAATTCAAAGGTGCACTTACTCAAAAAGAATAGAAAGAAAAGTCGTAGAAAGCACGCGTAGAAGAAACACGCAGGAATTTCCCTTATTTGAAGTATAATACTGGGTCTCCTCTCTGCGTGAATCTAAAGATTTGAAGGGGCATATCGATGATATATCGATTGGAGAATGTCTCTCGAGCAGCGATATAGATCTCACGTCTGAAGAAGGTAACGAGAATAGTGCAAATATTTTATTTATCAGAATTTATAATGTGGCAGTGAAGAAGAATAACTGTTTGAAAGATGTGTTGGTAATCAGAATTCATGTTTAGAGAAAATAACTTCATTGTATGTAGGATGTACCACTTTTTAAAATGATAATCAACGACAAATTTCAAAATATGAGACATTATCTAGAACTATAGTTAACATATACTCGGGCTCTGAATGTTGACACTGTTTGGTATCGCTAGAATTATCTGCTATTTTATTAATACGTTTGGCAAGTTTAATGAAAAATTGATGAAACACACACAGTTGAATTATTGCATTTTTGGATTCAAAATATAAGACTTTTTTAAAGCAAGCTTTACCAACGCAATTACCGATTTAAATTTATTAACATTAATTCGAAAACTAAAACCCAACATTAAAGTTTTAAATATTTTACCCATTTTTAGATTTATATAATATAAATAATGTTAACACATTTTTTTTCTAAGAGTGTAGGTTCATAAATCTACGAATTTAGAATGCGACGAATTCAAAGTTTTTATTGCCGTTTTTAAAACACAATCTGTATACACTACCATAAAACTTTTTCAGGGAATGCAAAAAAGACGCCATCAAAATTTTAATAGGAAGACATGGAAGATTAGCGAAGAAAAACACATATTATGTTAAAATCAAGACAAAGTTTAGAATGGGTAAAAAACAGTAAATGTCGGTGGCATAAATAATCTAACTAACTTTTTTGTTCTCATTCTTAGAGAAAAACACAGTAGACAAGTAAACATAAAAAAATATTTAGAAAAAGAATATTTCTTTATGATTTAAAGAGAATTTTAGCTATAACTATTCCTAAAAACTTAAAAACTATCATAATAAATCTTCTTCTATATGACCTAATTTTCTGCACTATATCTATTAAGTTCTAAAAGTATTAAAAATAGATACAAGAGAAATGGAAGAATAAGACAAACCTTTTTAAAAATGCATTTAATCTTCTAAAAACTACTGCGTTCCTTCGTCTGCAACTTGCCATTCTTTTGGTGGGATTAAACTCCCAGGACACTATTATTTTTCTCCCTTTTTATAACAGAATTATTCAAGAAAATCTTTCGATGAAGTTATTTAAGAGTTGAAAATATACACAAGTGTAACATATATTTATAATGAAATTGTGTTAATTTTTAAATTCCACAATTTATTTATATTCCAAATTTCAGTGCTATTCAGTTCTAAGACGATTTGCTGAATATGTGGAGGCCTCTATCACTAACGGTATATATGAATACTAAAACGTCCAATTTTATATATTTACTATAAAATGTCGGTATCTGTTGAGTGTCGGATAGTCTCACTGTTGTCAAGTTTTAATAAAGTAATGTTCTTGTTTACAAGACAGTAGTATATCATGTGCAATAACTACGAACATTGTTTTGGGAAAAATTATATACATCCACTCCCATTCTTTTTCAGTTTCTTTTCTACATTTGAAAAATATACTGTTGAAAGCTTTCTGAGGAAGATTATTTTTAGTAAAAATAAATTCTATGAAAAAAGTAAAAATCAAAAATGCCTAATTGTATCTGGGATCAAGATATTTATTCCCATTGTGCTCGCAAAAATGTTACCTATTCTGAAAAGTAATATTTCTGAAAACTTCATGGAATTACCTATATTTGATGAAAAAAATTCATCTCTTTTAATGAATAAAAAACTTACAGTTAACTGTTTAATAGTTTTGTATTTTCTAGAGAAATCAAATAAATTTGTTCGGGTTTTTTCTATAAATTGTTATATCTCCTAGATTAATTTTTCTTACTCAGAACGGAGGTAGGATCTTTTAGGATCCTAGAATTACCATAATGTAGGGCCAATAAATAACAAAGAGAAAATTATTTGATTATATCTACAATATAAATGAAGCCTCATTTGATAAAAGAAAAACCCCTAAGTTATGGTCTTTCTTTCACATTGTTAAAGACACTTTCGAATTTAAATTAAAGCTACCCCCGAAATAATTAATTAAATGTGTTTTGTCAAAAGTGAACTAAAGTATCTTCAATTACGAAAATAAGTTTTGAAAGCTTGTATAATTTCTTATCTTTACGAAAGTATAAACAATGTGAAAACTCATGCTCACGTAAGCTTCAATGATTTGCAGGAAGAACATGAATAGACTACACGAATGATTGTTTTCAAAGACTTATTTCTTATCGCAGCTTTTTTAAGATTGAAAATTTCAATCAACTTTATTTGAAGATCAAATATGATTTTTTATTCTTACTGAAAATAATCAAACCATAGACGAAGATAAGTGTTTGTGGTCTGAAATCCAACATTTTTTTAATGGCACAAAACACTTCAATTAAAATTTAATCGTTATAAGAAGCACTTAGAATTTTCTACCATCAATATTTCTTCGATTACATTTCCTTTGCACTTCTATTTTAATTTAACCATGTGTAAAATATTTTGATATCATCACTCGCAATGAAAAATAAAGGAAAAAGCGAATGGAAGAGTAAATTGCTTTACGTATTGTTTGCAAAAATTATTAAAGAATCAATTACAATTTTCAATTTGTAATTGAATAATTAAAAAAACCCGATTAAGAAACCAGAAAAAATATTTAATTATTTCTGGACGTCTGCTGTTTGGGCTATGAACATGGTTAATCACGTTGAAGATGGTAGTTCTTGCAGTTAAATGCAATTAAAATAGTATGGAAGATTTTTTAGTCTTTTTCACTTGGGGTATTGTAGAAGTTCCTCTACACTCACCAACTACTACAGTACCCTAAATAATCAGAACAGAAAAGTCGTCCATACAATTATGAGTGAATCACTGACTTCCGGTGTAATACTTTGCCAATGGAAAACTTTCCACTTTGTTTGAAGATAATAATTAATTTTTGAAGTAGAGTTTTTTCATGTTACAGCTTAACCCTTTATATTCCGAGGGTACTTAAATGAACCACTTAAATCAAGCTTATATCTTCGCAATTTTCCTGATGGTATTCACAAGGACACGTAGCATGTAATTCCAACATCTAGCAGTTGATGACAGTTGAAGGCAGAAATTATTTTTAATTGAAAATTAATGAATTAATTTATTTTATTTAATTTAAAAAGTTTTTCACTATATACTAGAGCTATACTGTTGCAAAACGTATCTAATGATGCAAAATTAAAATTCAAAAGTTTCTGGTAGATTAATTCGGTAAATAAAGGGTTAAGGGTACTTTCAAAATATTAAATTTTATGTTCCTGTTGCAGTAGCTCTCAATGTTCACTTATAATAAGTGTCCCATTTTGTGGAAAGGCTGTCATAATTGCTCGTTATCTTTCTTTTTGTCGACTTCTAAGGCTTGTTATGAGGTTAAATGTTTTTATCGAACGATTTAGATAATCACTGGCGGATAAATTTTGATACGGTATCCAAATGGGCTTGGTGATTGCTTAAATTGGAGGTTTACCGTAAGTGGATCTTTGGTACGGAAATTCTGTGAACCCTAAATAATCAAAACAAGAAACTCGTCCATAGGACGAAGCCGAAGAGAAATTCGTCATATTACAGAAGAATGTGAGAAAGTTGAAAGGAAGAAATTGCTGATTTTTCTGTAAGATAACAAATTTATCTAAAATTAGATATTTCCACCTCATTTAATGTTTAATAGATAAAAATGCGTTGGTTTGAAACCATTCCTGCACAGTACCTCTTGGAAATTGATAAGACCATCTATATTTTAAAAAAATGGAAAGATTAAGAATTTCAACACTTTACCATTCAACGCATTTTCAATTATTATAGTTTTAATAACTAGCGTATTTTTACCTACGAAATTAATCTTCCTTTTTTAAAAAATTAATGAATTTTAGCTGACTAAATCAACTGTTATAATGAAGAAACAAAATGGAGTTCAGTAGGAAAGTTAATTTCAAAAAAGCATATACTTTTATATATGTTTATTAAATCTAATAGAGAATGATTTCATATGAAAGTACGTTAAAAGAATTTCAGCATAAAAATATGTTTGACATTATAGGATTGTTGCAGTTTTAAAGAGCAACGTGATCGTATTGCCATTCAAAGATGCCAGTAACAACGGAAAATGATTTATTGCCCTTTAATGTTGCATGAATAAATGCCATTGGACTTAAAAGAAATGCTTGAACATTTTATAGAGTAGTTATGTGTTTTTATTTCTTTAAAAAATCTCATTGCAGAAAATGATGTATTCGTCCTGAATGATCAAAACAGTGGAAAATAATCTTGGGATCATATACAATCGGCTTTTATTTTTTCAAGAAATAAAAATGAAATGAGAGAAAAGTTCCTTATAAATCAGAGTTTCGTTGCCAGTTCAAAAATACATAAGTGCATTCATATCTTCATGTCAAAGTTAACAGGCCAAAATATTTTCTAAACTGAGTGTCTCCACACTTCATGATTTTGGTTTTTATATCTTTTGAGAAACATCATGAGATATTGTGTCGAGGAAACGTTATAAGCTAACTTATTTATTATGATACTGAATAAAATGTATATTTATGCCTTATACACTTAGGTATATTAGCCTCCGAATATGTACTAATTCTTAAAAAATATCGAACGTTGATTTTTCTTTAAAGGACAGATTGCATTTTCTTAATTTAAAATTTTGAAATTTTTCGGCAACCTATGTTAGGTTAGATTTGAGCAATTAATCAATCGAAAACTATGAGCTTGTATTGGTGTTTCTAACATTTCAACGCAACCTTTCAATTTTAAATATTTTTTCAGATTTTAATTTCGTGATTTCACTAAAATTTAACTTATCATGTAACCTAGTAAGCATGTCTCCACAGAGCAATAAATAAATAAACTATTATTAAAATAATATACATGTTATTGCGAGATAATATTAATGAAGAAATATGCAACTCTATATCGTTTTCCGGAATTTATTTTTGAATCTACCACATTCTTTTCAAATATTTCAAGAATAGAAGATACTTTTGTGTTTAATAGGGAAGATTTTGATAATGTCAAGTGTTTCTCATATTTTGTATTTAAAGTAGGCTCAACGTGCTTGTATTTCTTTTCCAATGAACAATGAAATTTAAATGAGAATACAAGAAAAACATAAGATATTTTTAAAATCAATTAATTTAATTGTTTAAGAGTTGGTTTAAGAAATATGAAGTAATTTTATACTACATGTTTTTAAAAACATCTATATAATCCTTAGTATACATTACCCAAACAACTATTTTGTGGTTTCCGATGCAAATTTAAAATTTCACTTAAAGTTTCTAAATAGATTTAGTTTTCACAAACAAATAATGAAATCATTTGAGGAGAAATAAGAAATAGCTTCTTAACTTTAGCTTTGCACTGAACTTCTGAAGAAAATTTTTATTTCTTGGAGATTTTTTATTACTTTGCCGAAAATTGCAATCTGAAAATTGAAGCGATTTATCATATCAGCTATGCAATTAGTCTTCTCTACGCGCGACGTTATACTCTATCTTTAATTTTAACATGATAGTGGTTGTTATTTTCAAATTTAATATCAGAAATGTGTTCAAAGATCAATAACGACGTTACACTATCAAAACATATTCCTGAAATAAAATTGTCATTGGAATATTTCTTTTAGACTGTTTCAGAAAATTTCTGATGCATTTAAAGAAGAAATTTTATTATTTGACAAAATGAATATAATTCTTACTTTCAAATAAATTTGGTGAATTACAAAGTGGTTTGTACTCCCATACAAAGTATAGTAACATATTAGTTTCATTTTCTTAAACCAAGACTTACATTTGATTCAAATGACTATGATTTATAATTTTAAAACATTCATACGTCCAAAAATTTAATTTATTTTTATGTTTTTTTAAATGCAAGATTAGACCCTTCACCTCCACCAAACCATTTTTATTTATTTATTTCTGCAAAAGCTGTCTATATCTTTACAAATGATTGCTGGAAACGTATAGATATAATTGACTATTTCTTATCCCGAACCGACTGTTTTTCTTCTACTCCCTTTATCACCGGCAATTTTCGGGAGATGAAGACATGAAGTGGACTCTCAAAATCTGGGTTGTCATTTACCCCACCAACCCACGCCTTGATATTCAAAGTAATAATCTTGCCATAAAGTTCACGGAAATGGCTAACCCCACTGACAAAGATAATTGTACACCTATCGTACTTATCTCAGAACCTTACCTCCCTTAGAAGAAGCCAACCGGCTTTCATCGATGTTAAGGTGAAATTTCCACTCCGCCCTGGACCGCCTCTCACGGTGCAAGAGTGTTAAAATTTTAATATTATATAAATTCAATAAATGAAAACAATTAGGGTCTTATTAATACTTCTGTACACAATACATTCTTACTTCAAAATAAGAATGCAGTAAGTAAAGTAGGCTGAAGAATTAAGTAAGAAATGTTCTAAAGCATATAAATTTTTTTAGAGGAAATTGATTTTCCCTAAACAATGATAAACATCTAAGCAAGAATGTTTTCTCCTGTTTGTTTTCTTATAACTATTCGTCCAGTCATAAACGTGACTTTTTCATAGTAAAGTAGAGCATTTTTCTAAATTCTTTTTGAAATGTGTCCGTTATCTAGAGGATGCTGCGGAACGTTCTCCCTATGGACAACAAATGTAGGACAAAGCTGCTCCCATACCAAATCGAAACACTCACATTTCATGGAGAAATATATAAGTCACGAGAAAATAGGTAGAATGAAAAAAAATGTAAAGAAAAATATTTTATCCCAACGCAATTTTGTAAAAACCCCGGAAATAAATATGTCAAACGCACACGTTGCTACCGGCTAACTCTTAGACTAATCGGCGATGACTTTTTCATTTCCTTTTATTTTTTATATTGATTTTTCTTATGAAACAAATGACCCATATATCAAACCTTCTTTTTATGCAAAAGTGCATTATTTTTGGGGTGTAAATTGTTGATAAGCAGAAATTGTATTCGAATCGATATTTGGGAGCTATATATTAATATAAAAATGTAGCTATTGAAATAATATTCAATACCTTTTTATGCTGCTGCCTTCGTATATAAAGCACCCATAATGCTAAAGGATTTTCGGAGCAAATTCTGAGCGAATATTACTAATATAATAGCCCAGATTTGTCTCTCGGTAACGCTCTGACGTCAATAACAATAAAACTCGCGCCATAGTACTGCGAGACGTTAAACAGCATTATTTGATTGTTAGAGTACCTAAATTTCAGTAGTTTTAAATTTAAAAGAGTAAATGTCGTTATAATTTCAAATTTAATATCTTTAAAATAGTGAAATAAAATTTTCTATTGATTGATATAAATTTATGTCGCTATGAGCAACAGTTCCCGAGAAATTTTAAATTAAATTTATCATATATTTCAAATTAATTTCCGTTTTTAATTAGAAAGTGGTAAATTACGTCAGTGGTATATCAGGCGCGTAATATAGTTTGGACGCCACGATGCATCTTCTTATTTATTGCAATCGTGATGATATAATTTGATAATATTTTTTGGCAATGTTTTACAAGCAGAGAAGTGCTTTGTTTTTATTTTAATTTCGAAAAAGATTTCCTTTGATATTTTAACTTTTGACTTACATTTGACAAGATGAGAATTTCATGGTTATTGAATTATAATAAAATTGTTAAACAACGAAAAATACTTCACACGGAATGCTGTTTACCAAGAGGTTTTTTTTTGAATAATGAAATATGTAAATAATATGTACACAAAAAATATTTCCTGTCATTAAACATATGTTTATTTTATTTGTTTTCATTCAATGTTAAACATTTCTCTCGCATATATATCTATTTAAACACATCAAATTTGACGGGAAATCTCTCGAATGAAGAGGTAATTTGCACCCGTCATACCATGACGGGTCATTTTCTCGTATATATATAAAAGAGAAAGGGATTCACTGACTCATCACCGAATCTCCCAAACTACTTGGACTAGAAACTTGAAATTTGGCAGGTGGCTGCTTCTTGGGTAGTAAGCGCTCACTAAGAAAAGATTTTTCGAAATTTTAAATAATTAAAATTACCTTAAATTTTTTCAAGCCAAGTCGTACCAAGAACGACTAGATTTTTGCCCAGATGACTCAAACTATGGAAAGAAAAAGATAGGAGGAGTTTTGCTGCTGGCCGAGGATGTCAGACAACACGGAAGTGGATGAGAAAAGTCAAAGAAAGACGTTGCTGCGAAATACTTTTTTAATTAAGTTTAAAGTGTTATAAGTGCTTAGATGGGAAAATATTTTTATCCCGAGCAAAGCCAGGTTTACCAACCAGTATTTTAAATAAAAGGGAAATTTGAAATACACAGTTGAGTCACAATATTATGACTACCACACAGCTTGACTTAAACACAGTTGTGACCAGTCACAGGTAAGACTGAGAAACCTGTTTGTTGGAAGGTATATAAAGGTTGTTTCAGAGTACGTGTTTGCATAGCAATAATTGCCGTAATGGGTAAGTCACGCGATTTAACGGACATTTAAAATGGTATGATCATCGGGTGCAGAGCACGTGGCGGCAGCATTTCTGAAACCACAGCTTTCGTAAAGTGTTCACGTAGTGCCGTAGTGAATGTGTACAATAACTGGAAGAATCAAGAGAGTGCGCAGTCCAGGCGTGCAAACTGTGGGGCAATACGGGCCATTAATGACAGGGGTGAGCGTCGCTTACGACGCCTTTTTAAGTGTGATCGCCTCGCTACCATCGATACATTGACGGCCCAAATGAATCAGCAATGCACTAGAAAACTGTGCAACGCACTCTATTGCGTATTGACCTTCACAGCAGACGTCTGATTTCAGCACCCATGTTGACAAGCGTGCATCGCAAGAAACGTCGTGCATTTGCATTACAGCGCAAACATTGGACCCTAGAACAGTGGGAAAAGGTTGCTTTTTCAGATGAGTCTCGTTTTCTACTGCATCGGATCAATGTATGCTGGCGTATTCGCCGAGAGACAACAGAAAACAAACTCCCAGAAACAATTATTGGGCACCACAAGGTGGAAGAGACAGTATGATGTCTGGGGAATGTTTTTTGGCATGTTTTAGGTCCATTAATTCCTGTGGAATGTACCCTCAATAGCTGTGCGTACTTATCCATCGTTGCCGATCAAGAAAATCCTTACATGGCAACTGTGTATCCTGCAAATGATGGTGTGTTTCAACAGGATAATGTCACATGTCATGTGCCCAAAATTGTCCGTGCATGGTTCGAGGAGCATGATGAAGTGTTCCAGTTACTACCCTGGCTTCCAAATTCTCCAGATCTGAATCATTGCGAAAATCTGTGGGACCATCTCGATCGACACATTAAACAGAAAGACCCTCTACCTCGAAATCTTCACGAGTTACATGATGCTCTACTGTTCTCATGGTCACAGATGCTTGTCGCCACCTTCCAAACGCACATTGAGTCCATGACCCGCCTCTTAACTGCTGTTTTGGCGGCAAGAGAAGGCTATTCCGGCTATTATATAGATGATCATAATAATGTGACTTGACTGTGTATATATCTAGTGATATTTGATTTATGGGGTCTTTGCAATTTTAAGGTTGAGAAAAGTTTCAGAGAGTAATATAAAAGTTTTATTATAAATTCAGCTAGGTATTATCAGACACTCTTTCTACAGAGAGCTTTGCTGAATTTCTAAAGTTGTGTTATTGTGCCAGATTTTATGACACGGACGCACTTTTTTTTATGCTGCTGCATAAAGTGTTTGCAAATGTAAGCATTATTAATAATAACCCATATAAACTTAATATAATTCACAAAAATTTAAAGAGATAATAGAGCAGTAAGTTATCAGTGGAGTGAAAAATAATTTAAGTTGGAAAGGAACCGTATACTTTTTAAAATTGGTACTGCTATGAGAATTGCAATATTTAGATACACAAGATATGAATGCATTAATAATATACCTTACAAGGAGTTAAACCGTATATATAAATACGAAATTATAAGCTATTATCATATTATGAATTTATGAACTTCATATAAAATGTATTGCTATAAAAAATTTAAAAAAGCTTAATTTGAGAATTTTACGAATATAATGATAAAAAGTAGAAGTCAATTAGAAGAACATCTAAGTTTACTAAAAAAAACTTCTGCATTCAGTAAGGAATTAAAATAACAAGAAAAAATTCCTTATATCAGTGAGAGGAGTACGTTTCGCAAGGAATGAATTCTCATTGTTGGTGAAACTAGTACCTATCCTACTGTTAAGAAACTCATTCGTGAATGTTACAAGTTATTGAAAACCTTACCGCACATAAGCCAACGAGTAGCAGTGCTGAAGACATGACACACATACCGGAAACACAGAGAGCTAATATTCCCAGCACAAAAAGCACTAAAATAGAAAAATAGAGATTAATGTTAGAAATTGTTAAACAATCTTAATTAACTTTTTATTATATGCAGTTTAAAGTATGAAAAAAACGTTTTAAAATTCTCGTCAGCGGTTAAATTATGGAAACTGGCAGACCACTGTTTTGCCAAATTGGATCACTAATTTCTTTACGCACGACTAACACAAAAATATGTTTTGACTCGCAAATTCACACCAGCATACAATGTATCAATTTAATTATATATTTTATGCATTATATCATTTATTTTTCTTCATTTGCTTTCACATATATGATACAGAACGACGTGAACGTAGTTTTGGCTCTTTTTGAAGCAACATTTGTTGTCTTTGAAGTCAAGTCCTTTCATTTATTTTTGTTTCCTCTTTTTGCTTTAGCTTGTCTATTTCCAATGTATAGGAACAAGAAAATATTTTAACTTCTTTCTGGAATGTTCCTCTATTTCAAGAGAATAGTGCCCTTAAATGTAGTCGAATCACCGCAAGCAGTCCAAATTAGACAGCTATTTTTGGTCCAGTTCGAGTAGCTCCAACTTCTGGACATGAAGCGAAAAAAATTCCCTCAACTTACCTTTAAAATATTTTAATTCCCTGATACAGAGTAAGGCGGTCCCTGGCGGTCTAAAAATTTCCCTTTAACAGCCAAGAAGATTGGTCTTAGGCGGTTGGCTTCTTTTGAGGGGAGGTGAGGTTCTGAGCTGGCTTAGGAGATAAGCGCGGTAGGTTATCCAATTATCCTTGCTAACCGCAGCCCGTTTCCGTGCGCTTTAAAGGACGTTTATAGCAGGGGGTCGGGTGGTGTGGTAATTGACCACCCAGGTTGGGAGAGTCGAATTCATGTTGCTTCCTCTCAAAAGTTCCCGGTTTTAAAGGAGCTAGAAGAAAAAAGTCGCCTTGGTTTTAAAGAGTTAATAAATTATTATAGTAAAATGCCTCCAATCAAGCTTTGTATCTGCGGTATAATAACGTAATTTGCTATTAATTTAAAACAGCGAAATAACTATTAGTTTTGGTTAAAATATTTAATAGATGATATAAAAATCTGAACATTTGATCTCTAACTATAACCATGTAGCACTTTCTCTTAAAGATTATTTCATACTTCTCATTTAAATCACTACATTATTTCCTATTTTATATCCTAAATATTTAATAGAATTAAAGCTATGAAACTAGCACAATTTACGCGCTGATCCAAATTCGGCAACTGTCTCCTATCAATAACATGTGCGTCCAAATTAATTTTGAAATGCGCCAAATAGATTAGATAGAGAGGGAAGTACTGTGATTGTGTCTGCATGCATGTTTATGTTACTCGTTACACGTTAGCCTGATAATAAATAGTTCATTCGTTTTGCTTTAATACATGTTACGGTTATATTTTCGATATATCTGTGATAGGATGAAATTAGTTGAAAAAAATTTGTGAAATAATTAACTTTATTTACATAAGCCATTTTCTTTGCTTTTTATGTCATTATTTCGAAAATATAACTGACCGATTCAAACATTACCAGGTCTTTTATCTGACGGACTCTTCTACCATAAGCCCAAAGCAACAAACATGAAATTTTACTTTTTAATTGCCTTCCCACCCCTTCAAATTGAACTATTTCTGCCTGTAACCCTTTTCCTATTTCTACTCGTTCTAAGGTCAAACTCTAAAAAATCCAGCCAATTTTGAACACGATGAACCCTCCTAGATGGTTTTGTATTGGATATTGTTTAAAATGAAAGACCAGTTCAGATTTGGGCACAAAATTATTCTTACTATTCGTTTTAAAAGGCCAAGACTAGCACTTCTTGACGATTTTACTCCGGAAAGGTGTGACAGGCAATGAATAAGATGATCGCATTTTCGGAGTTTTTTGTTAGGTCACGCTAAGTAAAATACATCCCCATCCATTTCTCATTTCACTCCTATTTTCGTGAAATCAACTCCGCCGGCACATGCGCAAAAGTGCGGAAGGTTTCGGAATCCGAGAATCAACTGTAGCAAAATCATCTGAAAATACATGAATATCCAAACCCGCGTAAGTCGCAAGATACAACTATGGACGTTTAATTCCACATATATACATGAGTGAAGAGCTTATCAACAAAAAGACGAGACCAGGCATACAATTCCCACCAGTGCCTTTAAATTTATCTCTACACTTCCTTCAGCTGACCCATTTCATTCTTAGAATTGTTGATAGCATAATCTAAACTATCATCGTCTGCCCCTCTGGGTCAATTCAACTTATAATTAGTTTAAATATTCCAATCACTGCATATGCAACACCAAGTAGCACTCAATTCTTGATGGAAATTACGCCATTATGGGACATAATCCATGTACGCTAAAGTTCTTTAAGAAAATATATATACCTTCCTCAAAAATTTACATGTGATCGATCATGTGTCAAAGAATTTATCACCCATGCAAACAAGCTAAAGTATTTAAAATCAAATAATGTTCCTAATGGTAGACACTAATAAAAGTTTTAAGATAGTTGCGAAATTTACCTGAATCCTTTAGAAGTTTTAGAAGATTAAAAGAAACTGTTTGTGTGATAAGTAAAGAAGAATTAATTTTTATGTTATGAACTACGCATATATTTTATTTTTAGGAAACCAATTAATAAAATATAATATATGTCTCATGCATGACTACTTGCCTTAAACTTTTAACCATTTTTACCAGTTTTGATACGTATGATAGCTAATTGTAAAATTGATACAATTTTATCCTTAAACGTTATTTCAGGGCAAGAAATAATGGATTTTCATGATGAAATCGATCAGATCGTTCTTAAATTTCTTCTGTTGGCATTTTTTATTTATTTTTTTTTAAATTTTATATGAAAGACTTTTATCCATTTATAAAATCGTGAAGAAGAGGATGAATTTTCTTCTTGAATCGTTTTCCTCAGAAATATTTCAAATAAAAATAACAGCTTTAATATATACTAACACAGTTTTCCAGAAAAGTTTTGAGGATTTCTTTTCGTTGAGAAAACATGTCAAAGTCCATAAAAATATATTTTGTTGATAGAGATATTTACTTAAATTTTGTATTCTGCATTTTCCTTGCCAGGGACTATAATTGTATTCATCTGATTATATAGAGCTGTTTCTCTTTGTGATTTTTCTTCGCAGTTTTAACGTTTGTATATTTTCTTAATCTTTAACTCGAAAACTTTGGAGTTTGTATTGCAGTGCTAAAGCAATATCGGTGCCTTTATATTCAATAAAAGACTATTATTCTGTATAAATTTCCTTTATTTGTATGATTTAGAATTGCATATTTTTGTTTCTTTTTGAGAATGAAATATTTTCACAATTGTTATAATAAATCAGATTTTATATACAGGCGGATAATGTATATGTTATAATTGAAAATACGTTTAATTTGTTCAAATGTATTCATTCCAAGCTTTCAACTATAAAGTCTAATGAATACATCTAATAAGCTAAGTTTCGAAGTCAACAGGTATTTATACGATTTTATTTGTCTTGAATTGCTTCATGTGTTTGTCGAAATGGTTAAAACGGAGGCGCTGAAAATAATACACAATAGAAATTAAGACACAAAAAAATCACAAGGGATATTCTTAAATATTCATTAAAAATTCCTTTTAATCCATTATATGTTATTAAAGTTCCAATTTCCTTAGAGCATCTCTTTTAGTGCGTCAGGATTTCAAGGGGTTTTTTATGTCCATGCCTTTGACAAAAATTATTTACTACTTTTTAGCACATTAATGAATGCTTGGTTTTAAACAGTTTCCGTTTAAATATCTTATTGCTGTCAAAACGAAATTTTATTTATGTGAAGTTATCAGCAGAACAAAAATAAGTATTAAAAATACATTTTTCGCCAATTGCTTATAAATACTGCATAATCTGTAGGGTTTACAAAACAGACAGCACTGGTGAAACACGCATCGCTGTATTTATATTTTTGTTTTAAGAATTGTGAACCTGGCATTTTGCATTCAAGTTTCAGTTCCGTTGTAAAAATTCATGCATAATGCGTTTTGTAAAATAAATGTCTATTTTCAGTTTTGTAATAGATTTTTTTTTATTGAAACTACTTTCTGCTGAGTCAGGGACCCAGAAGTATGTTTGCTTAACTCATGTGAATTTGCATCTGTAACAATTTTACTTTTTTACAAAGGTGAGGCATTAATTAAATTTAGTAGAGATTTCGGTGAAATTTTGGATTGCTCCTACATAATCCTTGCTCGAAAATTTATTCCTATTTGTTTAAAAATAACCACAGAAGTAAATATTAAAAAAAAAGGTTTCGTGAAGTGAAAATAATTAAAAAGTAAAAAATAGTTCAGACTTCCTTTTCTGGCATATTATAGGAATATATGTTTTATATAAATATTGCAAAAATGCAGAAATTATACTAAAGGATATCTTTGTCATTTTGTATTAAGTTGGAAAACCCACTCCTTTCATAGAACTTAATATCAAAATATAGTTAAAATTTTCAATCTTTAGTTTGAAAACACACATGGTAGTAGATATTCACAACGGTTATTTGTGGCATCTTCTGGTGAATATAACACAGGAATGTCTGAGAGAGAAAAATCTTGATCTTTTTTTAAAGGGTAATTTACATGAGGAATGCAGTTGATTTATTAACCGCAATTTCCTGAGAAGGCACGTGCCACAACAAAACTCATTACAATGCAAAATTTGAGTTTCCACTTTGATATGCGTAGCAGTTCGCAATGCAAAGACCAGAAAATTCATGAAAATTTATATGCAGTGCCTTCTCGTACAAAGCGAGAGTTACACTCCGCAAAATATGAAATCGCGTTATACGGGACATGCATCTTCGGGAGAATTTATGCTAACTTCAGTTTCTAACCGCGCATATTGATAGTGAGATGTTACTTTTTTGAAAATGTCAACTTCACTTTTTACATATAAGCATCTAGGAAGTACATTCACTTGCAACTAAACAAAAGGGAAAAAATCAAAAGCTATGAAAATGTTACATTTATCCTATGTGTAATATAGGACTGTTTATCGCTACGAATTCGGTTTATACAGGAGTGCATAATACGAGAGTCCATTGTTTTAACAAATATTTTCTTTTCGAATATTCTACTGTATATTCGTATATTACAATCGGATATATAATATGCGATCATATAATAGCGATTTCAATTCCGTGTCCCAAAAAATGAAAACTTTATATATTTGGAAAAATTGCAAGAAGGAATTCCTGACAAGTACTTTGAAAATTATCCTAACAGAGTAGAAAAGATTTGAAAGATTAACATCACAAAACTATTGACTTCCTAGAGAATTTTTAAGTTTAGAAATTCTGAAACTAATCAAGAATATAAATTGGAATTCGAATATTTCTCTGATTTAATGTAATGTAATGTATGTCTATGTAACGAGCATGAGAGCAAAACTCAATAAAAATACGTAAATTGATAAATTAACTTCTTGTTTTCAAAATTTTAGGAATCAGACTTAAGACTTTCAGTACATTCAGTACAACCAATGCACAAATTGAAAATATGTACTATATGATCTTTTAAAAACTTTTAAAATTAGTAATTCGGAAATTAAATAAAATACAATACATGATGGGATTGAAATCGTATTTTCTGTAAGTAATCATATTTTATTGCCATTAAAATTTCATACAACAGATGGCTCCAATTTATTTTACAGCCGCGTTTCATACAGTAAAAGCTGCCCTATTAACTATCGGCATACATGTATTGGAAGTATTGTCAGTCGCTCAGCAGCACGCTGTCAGACGAGACATCACTCTGTTGACAGCTTGAAATAGTATTTATTTCGGCATAGAAGTCACATGTAGCCATATAACCTCTTTCAACATTAGAAATGGTGTTGGTTATCCGTAGTTCAAATCTGACTTCATGACCTCCCATACCATTACAAGCAGTCAAAAGCTGTTAGCTGTTAGATGAAAAAAAAACTTGAAAGAAATGCATTTAAATATGATCAAATGAGAATAGTCTTCTCACCAAAACTTTAGTTTAGCAGTCATTGTAGGAGCTCATCAATAAGCGGTGATGATTATACTTGCACAATGGTGAATTTAGAGGGCACCTGTCGTACTTGTAATTGTGGAAAAATACTTTTTCATACTAGTGCATCACAGCTTTTAACAAGGACATAACCTGTTTATAGAGAAGTACCTCTGACTTTTACGAAGAAAAATGGACCAATTCGCAATTAACTCTGAAGCCAGGCCAGGAGATGCAGGGATTCTTGAACAAATGCAATTGAATTTTCTGCCGCCAGCAATAAGGAAACTGTCTGTGGTGACATTGCTAAAATGTATCAACTGTTCTTCATCCAACCAAAATACAGTGTGAAAGTAGTTATGCTCATCTTTCGTTCTATTGAATACCCAATGAAGAAATCATAGGGGTTGATGAAATCGCTAGCTTTCAGTCCTTCTGTTAACTTTGCAGATTTCATTTAAAGACAATCAGCATTGATCTCAATACGCTGCTAGGACTGTCAGGGCATATCTATAGCTTTGTATTCCCCTCGTATAGAAACTACCATCTTTGGTATAATATATGTTCGACGGTCTGGCCTACCTTAGTGAATACTGCAGGTCGTCCGCTGCGTGGATGCCAAAGAACATGTGGCTGGAAATTTTCCAATTCTCTTCGTCCATTGCCATCTCGTATGACATTCATGAAGCGATATGTACGCAGTGGCACATTAGAACTTTCATCATTCATATAACAAAGTTTGAGTAAAAGGCTATTTCAAATAATGACAGCATTTCTGTAGATAAAGCTTCGACTACCATTATCAGCTAGAGCGATTCTCTTTATACCGTGTGGTAATTTGCATAATTTGAAATCTATGACCCGCTAATACTATCTGTTAGTATAAAGTAGACTATTTCAGCACTATATTTAAAAGACGGAGGACAAAACAAAGCGATCCGATGTGTGCAAAGAGTTATTACCTTTCCAATTATTAGTTTTCAAAACTTATCCTGACTTTTCGAAAACTTCATATTTATTTATATATTAAACTAATACATGTTACTTTTAACTCAATGCTTAACTTGGATTAATATACTCAACTACATTATTCATTTCAATTTACATTTATTACCATCATCAGAGAAATAAAAAAATAAAACAGCGAAACACTTAATGAATACCATAGCTTAATAGATTGTTGATGATTAATAAGAATTTTTATGTTTAATATATGTTCAACGATGCGTGGGATGAAGGTCTGAAGACAACGGTGCTTAAAGTTAATCATCAGAGAAAAAAATGGCGGCGCTAATTATCTTCAAAATAATGTTCCTCAAAATTTCTAAAGGATTAAATGTTACCCTTCTAAAATGATAATAAAAAAAATCTTTTTCCCTATTGTAAGAGTATATTTATTTTCAAGCAAGAGAGAAGAAGCTTAAAAAATACAGCTACACTATTAATTTCTCAGAGTACGGAGAATATATTAACGAAATTAAATTTTCTCTTTGAAATAAGTAGGAAATTTCAGGTCCTCCGTTGTTCCTTAGTTTGGTTTTATTTCTAAACCTTTTTGAAATATTTTTGTTACAAATCTCAATTTCTTAATTTAATTTTTATATTGACTGTCTCTATCTGAACTAAATTAAAAAATTTTAAGTATTTTTAGGCTAAGTGATATGTTTTACCCACAGATACACCCACAAAAATCTAGCATTTTGTTGAAGGCGTAATACAGCTCCAATGCATTTTAATTTGTCTCTGGTTTCCAAATATAATAAAAAAAGTATTGATGGCATTCTCAGCAAGCTCTGCATTACTGTTAGAAGAGAAAATTCTGCTCAGCGACTTCCGAAGAAAATCCTGTGAAAAACGACAATAGCTTATAACGTATTTTTTTATTTTAATTTATAAAGGAAAATCTTTAAAAACCCTGGAAATATTATTTTTGCTTTTCTGTCAAATACATTTATTTAATTATGAAATGACTTTGGCGAGTCAAGATTCTTGTTACTGTTAATTACCTCGCAAATATTAGCGTTGACCATATTAACAACATAATGGCCTCTGGATAGTGTTTGATGAAATTTTTTTTTTGTAATTGAACGATATTTTTTTTAACTTTTTGTTGTATAATAACCCCATTGACTCCGAACAAGATCTCGATCCAGACTGCCTTTCTGGCTGAATATATTTGGAACATACCTGGCAATTATACAATATTGAAATTATTTTATTCTGAAATTCAATATCAGGTAGCGTCTATCATATAACATTAATAAATAAACATTTAATAACATTTAATTAAATTTATCAGTGACTGATACTTATATGTTTAGAAATAATAGAAAAACGTATTTTCATCGAAAATACACAAGTGCACAGACTTTCAAAATTTTAGGTAGTGAGTGAAATATTTATTACAACATCCCATCCTTACAAACACGAATATGTATAAAATAATATAGATAAAGTTATTTTAAAATATCAGTCATTAAAACATTTTCAGAAATTTCCTTCTGCTTGTAAGCGTATTTAATATTTATACCGGACAAAAGCATGACTTCAACTTATTTATTGTTATAACAGTGTAAGATACCAAATAAGT